>KZ063275.1:28529-66538 GCA_002091835.1 Anopheles maculatus
CATTTATGCAGCGAAGGAACAGCGGTGAAGGAACATATCTAACCAAACATAAATTGTTGCATATACCGCTGGTACTTCTGCCCAACTTTCTCCAAACGTCACGCTGGGCCGTTGGTTCAACACCCTCTAGCAAAACGATAAGATGGATTCTAAAGCTTTTGAGATATGGGTTTTGAGACGGTGTGATCTGGCAGTGATACAAGACTCTCGAATGACGCGAGCGTGTTGGACGCCATCGAAAATCATTATAAGGGGAACAATTGACCTTGGATATTTGAAGTCGTTTTTTCTCATTCCCATCTTCCTTCATCGATCTTCGCTGATACTCTTATTCTTTCAAACCTCACTTAATACAATTCACCATCGCTCTTAGACAACGGTGGATCCACAATGGGTGTACACGCCAGAAGAAGATGCAATCAACCAACATCGAGAACTAGAGGCACCAAATAAGGCACCCATCTATCGAGCATCATGATATGAAATCGTATATTTCTTGGCATGTTTTTGTATACACAAAACCAAATATCCGCAAGTTTGAAAAAAAAAACTAAAATAAAAATCAATCGGGGCCCCGGACGTCGACGGGGACCAGCAACCGAATGATTTTTAAAAACCGCACATCTCGACGATGAGCAGCGATGATTTGCATCCGTTTTCGATCCACCTAGAGCGCTGATGATTTTTAGCAACAATATTTTTGGATGGCTGCTCAATCAAAGCTGAGCAGTAAAAGTACGGGTACGATAATGAAGATTGAATTGCCAAATCGTTGCTAATGCTCAAAAATCAAATTATTCATTTAAGATTAGTCCACTTTTTCATATCTCTCCGTCATAACATATGTACGACAAGAACACCTCCAACTCGGGTTGGAAAAGAGTTGTTAGAGGGTGGAATGAACAGGAAAACACACCAAAAGCGGAATGGAAAGAAAGCCCCTAAAAGAAGAATGGTGGGACAGTTAAAAAGAGGAAACGACAAGAGCGAACGAACCTCAGCATAAACGAGATATAAATTTATTACTGTTTCTTGCGCGAACGCGTTCTTGTTCTTATCGCGCTGCCTGGTTGCTCACCAGAACCAGCCCCAAACTCAACCACAACCGTCTTTCCTCAGTCCGGGCGTCGCGCATCTTCTCCTGCTCCGGTGCTGTCTCCGGTGTCTCGCGCACAGCGATCGTAAAAACGAGGCCTACCACCACCTGGGCCCGTGCAGAGTCATGATTCAACCTCCGTTGCTTGGATCTGTGTCGTGTCGCGCGTTTGGGTGTCGTATTTTGTGGCCTCCCTGCTTTCCACTTCCAACCTACGGTATCCATTGTGTGAGCACAGCATCGAAAAATTGAAAACAGGTCTCTCAGTCCAGAGCTACCCGGGAATGGGCGCGAATGATCTCCCCACGAATCCGTCGCTGTGGTAAACTCCTGCCAAGGGACTGATGGTAGCGGAGAGAGAAAGAGAGGGACCAGTCGTTTAGTAAAAACGGATTTGTCTTTTGCATCTCAAAACAGACCACCACCACTCTCACCATTGCTGACGATCGTGGCAGTATCCTTCATGTATTTATGCTACAACAATACCTTTAAAGAATTCGCACGGTTCAACGCATGTAGAATGGATTGCATTATTTAGTATTCATTTCGGAGTCGCTTAGAACTCGCTTATGCTTACTTTTAACCACATCTTTACAGTTTAAAACATGTTGATCACACTCATCCTTCGGCGCATCAGAGTAATATTTCCTTAGCAAATTTCAATAAGCATTTTGCAATATGATTTCAATAGCGACAATGACAATGTGGATAATTACAGTCGATTGTTCGACCCCCGTCTACTCCTGTATGGTTCCTTTTCGCAGTGTTCCATACTTATTCTGGTCAACTGTATAACCCTACATCATACATCTCGCCATATGACGTGTTGGCTCGATGGCGAATGACATCGAGACACACCCGTCAAAAGGCTCGCAACACACAACCTCACGCTGAACGGAAACGTCGTGTCGCGCTTTCGGGGAGGAAAAGACTTAGCAGAATGTCTAATTTATTCTAATCAGCTACATTATTACGGACTTAAAGGTGACACATTAAACCTTCCTAAGCTGGTGTGTTTGTTGCTGTCTTCTACCAATGCGAAAGCTTGTTCTGAGGTTCACTGAAACTGTGTGATTTACCGCTCAAACCATCAACAGCGGTTGACAAATAACTTGTGTAGTTTGTTCTATGCGTTTCACATAACTAACAATCCTTTGCACAGTCCCCCACTCAGTGCAATGTTCGTCGTCTACTACATGGAAGTCATTTTTCCATGCCACATCCAAAATCTGGCAACCGTAATCGGTGTACGATCTCCAGATGATGTTTAATACCAATGTTAAACTTTTGCTGACACTTCATTGTTGCAATTGTCAATCACATCACAAATAAGGCTCGCGCACCACGCCCTGCAATGAGTGAGCAAAATGGTTTTGCTCGAACAAATGATCCACTGTGCGCAAGGGAACGCTAAAGCAAAAAAAAATCAAAACTCCTTAAAATAGAGACACCCGTAGTTGACATGATTTTAAATTAACATAACGCGCATACCATAGAATGGCTCATGCCATCCATTCAGCCGGAAGTGAACGGCGAGTGTGTGGAAGAATAGAACCGGCCAAAAATTAAATCACCAATCCTATAACATACGTAACAAGCTCAAGAAAAATGACCACCAAACCAGTTCGAACAGTTTTGCAGCTCGACCACCGGACAGGCAAGCTTCTGGAAGACAGATCGTTTTCTCCCCAAATGCTCACGACATACTATGTGGATAGGTTTTTATGTTCATGGCGTGTATACTCTTTTTGTTCTCGGTGCGTATCGGAGAGACGAGATGGTTCTTAGACCTTTAAACTGCTAACCAAAGGACTCAAATGACAAGCCGATGCGTGATAAAAGCATGTTAATCATACGTTTGCGCGCGGAAACAGCATCACAGCGACAAGGGTAAAACGAGCAGTAAGACATAGAGATGGCTTGTAGAAGAGTAAAGACTTAGTAGTAGAAGAATTGTCATTCTACTAATGAGATTAACACCGACCCGGTTATAGCTCTCATTTTGGCTGTCGCTTGGAACGATCGATCGATCACCTATTCGTCAGCATCTGTATACATTTCTTCGTGCTTGAAATGGAAAGCCAGTGGAATAAAAATCAACCCTGTCAAACCTGATAAACCTACCCCACACAATCCCAAAATGTGCATCAATAAGTTTATCTGCCGTTATCAGGCGAAAGAAAACTTTGTCTCCTTCGCGCACGCTTCAGCACACTAAGCACGTCGTCCTGCTAACGATGATCATTCATTTACACCAAAGGCATCCGCAGGGAAGACCGAGGAACAGAACAGTTTTAACGCCTTATTTTGCGCACTTGCAAGCTAGCACCGTACAGCATAATGACGGTCCTTCTTCATTCCTGCCAATCTCCCGTTGCGATACGCCGAGTTGTTCGACCAAGCGCGCCATGTTGCTTCTAAATTATGTGCCTCCATTTCCTTTGCACGGTCCAGCAAGCCATTGTACGTTCGATTATCGTTTTTGACGTGTTATCGTTTGTTTTGCCTATCTGTTTCGACGTTCCGATCGCTCTCTGTGGTTAGCATTTCCTTCACAGAAGAAGGCTGAACACAGAACGCACAGAGTTTATTGCCATTCGATTTTCTCAATCTTTTTTTTTTCGCACCCTCATTCCCGCACTCCCTCAAAAAGCTTCTTCCTATGATTTTCCATGCAGGATGATAATAATAATCATATCATTTGTTGTGTTTCAAGCATGCTCACGAACGGATGAACCTCACCCCACCAGCCACCTTCCTGACACCCCCAGTCAAACTTCCACCATTTGGCGAAGCGAAAAACCGTTCCAATGGCCAAAAGAAGGTGATCGATTGGTTGATCGGTGAGACGCAATCGTAGGCATGTGTAAAGTTGTTGTTCATCTTTTTTCTCCTTCTTACCAAGTAGTTCATCTATTTGAGCATATCCGTCTTGAGTCGTCTGTTGGTTGCACAAGGGATCAATGTTGCCTCATTGTACAACGAAGAAACACAAGGACACAGCTGGTAAGGAACGTTTTCATGCCGCGAAACGTTAAGACTCATATCGTTAATATGGACAATGCATGTAACATTAACTGTAAAAATTTGGCCACATTCAGAACGACAGTCATGCTCGTCATTACTATGTGTAAAGTTGTTGTTCATCTTTTTTCTCCTTCTTACCAAGTAGTTCATCTATTTGAGCATATCCGTCTTGAATCTTCTGTTGATTGCACAAGGGATCAATGTTGCCTCATTGTACAACGAAGAAACACAAGGACACAGCTGGTAAGGAACGTTTTCATGCCGCGAAACGTTAAGAATCATATCGATAATATGGACGATGCATGTAACATTAACTGTAAAAATTTGGCCACATTCAGAACGACAGTCATGCTCGTCATTACATCGTCCGATCGAAGATACGTCCTATGTATAACGATTTGTTTATTATTTCATTCGTTTTTGCGCAAATCCCGCAAATATTATACATTTAGTATAAAGAAACGAAGAGAAATCTCTCACATAAAACAAATATGAACCGAATCTCCCTTTCAAAGGTGCAACAAGAGGGCAGGTCAAATAACGAGCAATCCCTTAATCACACCATCTCCGCCGATCGCTTGTCGTCGCAATCTGAAGTGCCTATTTTTGGTCAATCCAGTGGCACTTTGGCGCATTCCTTTCATATGGAGTATGGAAAGCGCGCGCACGAGTAAAGATCGCTTCTCATGTCATAGTAGCTGCGGTGTTTGGCGATAAGTGAAACTCTCGTGCAGAAAAGTATTGCATAGTGTTACAGTCTCGCGAGGAAAATGCAAAACAAACACACATTCTCCACCGATGTATAGCTGTATCGAAGACAAGGTTAGTTTCCCCACCGTACCGGCCCTCCCTTTTCTGTCCTTCGCGCCTGCGCACGCTCGGTATGTGCTCGATGCATAAATAATCGTTTACAAATGGTTCACTTCATTTTATTGATACATTATGGGTGCGCTCTCTTAAATCAACTCTCGGTGCCGCCATCGCGCTAAAACTTGGGTCCCAGCAGCTCAAATACGCGTCCCTTTCGTTCGCTTGGGTTTTGCACCAGTTTTGCCAACGACAACGGACGGATCCCGCTTCCTCCGATTTTGTCGCCCACAAAAGATTGAACCAAACCGCTCGGAATTGCTCGGAAAGGAGTTGATAGCGGGGCAACCAGAACATACAGTGGGCCGCCTTTGCCAATGCCGAACATGTGCTGCAACTCGGTGCACTGTCGCCCACAAAAGATTGAACCAAACCGCTCGGAATTGCTCGGAAAGGAGTTGATAGCGGGGCAACCAGAACATACAGTGGGCCGCCTTTGCCAATGCCGAACATGTGCTGCAACTCGGTGCACGGGGACGGATCGATACTTAACATTTTACATACATTACATTTTAAGCCGAGCCGAGCCGTGTGAGTGGTGCGTAGCTTATAAGCGTTTCGCTCGATTATGGTTCCATGCGTGCCGCATTTTAGGAGCTGCTGCTGCTGTTGTTGCTGCTGCATTTGTCGCGTAGCAGAGACTGAACCGAACCGTCTTGAAGCCATGAAGGCAGCTTAAGAGTCTCACGTCTTAAAACACACACAGCTCCGGCACACTCGTTATGATCCATCTCGACCCATTTGCCTAATCACACGAGCACACGAGCAGGCGACCATCGTCGTGTGTTTGTGTGTAAGTATGCCGATGTGCGCACTCGCGTATGGCGGCAATGCCTGCAGCCCGTTTTAGCTAGAGTCAGGCTCAAGTGGCTAGAGCCACTCCAGGGCACTGCCAAGGATACTCTTAAAAGTCGGATCAAGCACACACCTCAGCGTCGGGCGGGGAAAAAAGAAAAGCACAAGGAAAACAAAACAAATATTTGCCCCGTTACACATTGGCCCGGGCACGGTGTAGACGGAAAGGGTTCCTATAGGTCCGGAGCAGACATTGTACAACGAAGAAACACAAGGACACAGCTGGTAAGGAACGTTTTCATGCCGCGAAACGTTAAGAATCATATCGATAATATGGACGATGCATGTAACATTAACTGTAAAAATTTGGCCACATTCAGAACGACAGTCATGCTCGTCATTACATCGTCCGATCGAAGATACGTCCTATGTATAACGATTTGTTTATTATTTCATTCGTTTTTGCGCAAATCCCGCAAATATTATACATTTAGTATAAAGAAACGAAGAGAAATCTTTCACATAAAACAAATATGAACCGAATCTCCCTTTCAAAGGTGCAACAAGAGGGCAGGTCAAATAACGAGCAATCCCTTAATCACACCATCTCCGCCGATCGCTTGTCGTCGCAATCTGAAGTGCCTATTTTTGGTCAATCCAGTGGCACTTTGGCGCATTCCTTTCATATGGAGTATGGAAAGCGCGCGCACGAGTAAAGATCGCTTCTCATGTCATAGTAGCTGCGGTGTTTGGCGATAAGTGAAACTCTCGTGCAGAAAAGTATTGCATAGTGTTACAGTCTCGCGAGGAAAATGCAAAACAAACACACATTCTCCACCGATGTATAGCTGTATCGAAGACAAGGTTAGTTTCCCCACCGTACCGGCCCTCCCTTTTCTGTCCTTCGCGCCTGCGCACGCTCGGTATGTGCTCGATGCATAAATAATCGTTTACAAATGGTTCACTTCATTTTATTGATACATTATGGGTGCGCTCTCTTAAATCAACTCTCGGTGCCGCCATCGCGCTAAAACTTGGGTCCCAGCAGCTCAAATACGCGTCCCTTTCGTTCGCTTGGGTTTTGCACCAGTTTTGCCAACGACAACGGACGGATCCCGCTTCCTCCGATTTTGTCGCCCACAAAAGATTGAACCAAACCGCTCGGAATTGCTCGGAAAGGAGTTGATAGCGGGTCAACCAGAACATACAGTGGGCCGCCTTTGCCAATGCCGAACATGTGCTGCAACTCGGTGCACGGGGACGGATCGATACTTAACATTTTACATACATTACATTTTAAGCCGAGCCGATCCGTGTGAGTGGTGCGTAGCTTATAAGCGTTTCGCTCGATTATGGTTCCATGCGTGCCGCATTTTAGGAGCTGCTGCTGCTGTTGTTGCTGCTGCATTTGTCGCGTAGCAGAGACTGAACCGAACCGTCTTGAAGCCATGAAGGCAGCTTAAGAGTCTCACGTCTTAAAACACACACAGCTCCGGCACACTCGTTATGATCCATCTCGACCCATTTGCCTAATCACACGAGCACACGAGCAGGCGACCATCGTCGTGTGTTTGTGTGTAAGTATGCCGATGTGCGCACTCGCGTATGGCGGCAATGCCTGCAGCCCGTTTTAGCTAGAGTCAGGCTCAAGTGGCTAGAGCCACTCCAGGGCACTGCCAAGGATACTCTTAAAAGTCGGATCAAGCACACACCTCAGCGTCGGGCGGGGAAAAAAGAAAAGCACAAGGAAAACAAAACAAATATTTGCCCCGTTACACATTGGCCCGGGCACGGTGTAGACGGAAAGGGTTCCTATAGGTCCGGAGCAGACATTGTACAACGAAGAAACACAAGGACACAGCTGGTAAGGAACGTTTTCATGCCGCGAAACGTTAAGAATCATATCGATAATATGGACGATGCATGTAACATTAACTGTAAAAATTTGGCCACATTCAGAACGACAGTCATGCTCGTCATTACATCGTCCGATCGAAGATACGTCCTATGTATAACGATTTGTTTATTATTTCATTCGTTTTTGCGCAAATCCCGCAAATATTATACATTTAGTATAAAGAAACGAAGAGAAATCTTTCACATAAAACAAATATGAACCGAATCTCCCTTTCAAAGGTGCAACAAGAGGGCAGGTCAAATAACGAGCAATCCCTTAATCACACCATCTCCGCCGATCGCTTGTCGTCGCAATCTGAAGTGCCTATTTTTGGTCAATCCAGTGGCACTTTGGCGCATTCCTTTCATATGGAGTATGGAAAGCGCGCGCACGAGTAAAGATCGCTTCTCATGTCATAGTAGCTGCGGTGTTTGGCGATAAGTGAAACTCTCGTGCAGAAAAGTATTGCATAGTGTTACAGTCTCGCGAGGAAAATGCAAAACAAACACACATTCTCCACCGATGTATAGCTGTATCGAAGACAAGGTTAGTTTCCCCACCGTACCGGCCCTCCCTTTTCTGTCCTTCGCGCCTGCGCACGCTCGGTATGTGCTCGATGCATAAATAATCGTTTACAAATGGTTCACTTCATTTTATTGATACATTATGGGTGCGCTCTCTTAAATCAACTCTCGGTGCCGCCATCGCGCTAAAACTTGGGTCCCAGCAGCTCAAATACGCGTCCCTTTCGTTCGCTTGGGTTTTGCACCAGTTTTGCCAACGACAACGGACGGATCCCGCTTCCTCCGATTTTGTCGCCCACAAAAGATTGAACCAAACCGCTCGGAATTGCTCGGAAAGGAGTTGATAGCGGGTCAACCAGAACATACAGTGGGCCGCCTTTGCCAATGCCGAACATGTGCTGCAACTCGGTGCACGGGGACGGATCGATACTTAACATTTTACATACATTACATTTTAAGCCGAGCCGATCCGTGTGAGTGGTGCGTAGCTTATAAGCGTTTCGCTCGATTATGGTTCCATGCGTGCCGCATTTTAGGAGCTGCTGCTGCTGTTGTTGCTGCTGCATTTGTCGCGTAGCAGAGACTGAACCGAACCGTCTTGAAGCCATGAAGGCAGCTTAAGAGTCTCACGTCTTAAAACACACACAGCTCCGGCACACTCGTTATGATCCATCTCGACCCATTTGCCTAATCACACGAGCACACGAGCAGGCGACCATCGTCGTGTGTTTGTGTGTAAGTATGCCGATGTGCGCACTCGCGTATGGCGGCAATGCCTGCAGCCCGTTTTAGCTAGAGTCAGGCTCAAGTGGCTAGAGCCACTCCAGGGCACTGCCAAGGATACTCTTAAAAGTCGGATCAAGCACACACCTCAGCGTCGGGCGGGGAAAAAAGAAAAGCACAAGGAAAACAAAACAAATATTTGCCCCGTTACACATTGGCCCGGGCACGGTGTAGACGGAAAGGGTTCCTATAGGTCCGGAGCAGACATTGTACAACGAAGAAACACAAGGACACAGCTGGTAAGGAACGTTTTCATGCCGCGAAACGTTAAGAATCATATCGATAATATGGACGATGCATGTAACATTAACTGTAAAAATTTGGCCACATTCAGAACGACAGTCATGCTCGTCATTACATCGTCCGATCGAAGATACGTCCTATGTATAACGATTTGTTTATTATTTCATTCGTTTTTGCGCAAATCCCGCAAATATTATACATTTAGTATAAAGAAACGAAGAGAAATCTTTCACATAAAACAAATATGAACCGAATCTCCCTTTCAAAGGTGCAACAAGAGGGCAGGTCAAATAACGAGCAATCCCTTAATCACACCATCTCCGCCGATCGCTTGTCGTCGCAATCTGAAGTGCCTATTTTTGGTCAATCCAGTGGCACTTTGGCGCATTCCTTTCATATGGAGTATGGAAAGCGCGCGCACGAGTAAAGATCGCTTCTCATGTCATAGTAGCTGCGGTGTTTGGCGATAAGTGAAACTCTCGTGCAGAAAAGTATTGCATAGTGTTACAGTCTCGCGAGGAAAATGCAAAACAAACACACATTCTCCACCGATGTATAGCTGTATCGAAGACAAGGTTAGTTTCCCCACCGTACCGGCCCTCCCTTTTCTGTCCTTCGCGCCTGCGCACGCTCGGTATGTGCTCGATGCATAAATAATCGTTTACAAATGGTTCACTTCATTTTATTGATACATTATGGGTGCGCTCTCTTAAATCAACTCTCGGTGCCGCCATCGCGCTAAAACTTGGGTCCCAGCAGCTCAAATACGCGTCCCTTTCGTTCGCTTGGGTTTTGCACCAGTTTTGCCAACGACAACGGACGGATCCCGCTTCCTCCGATTTTGTCGCCCACAAAAGATTGAACCAAACCGCTCGGAATTGCTCGGAAAGGAGTTGATAGCGGGTCAACCAGAACATACAGTGGGCCGCCTTTGCCAATGCCGAACATGTGCTGCAACTCGGTGCACGGGGACGGATCGATACTTAACATTTTACATACATTACATTTTAAGCCGAGCCGATCCGTGTGAGTGGTGCGTAGCTTATAAGCGTTTCGCTCGATTATGGTTCCATGCGTGCCGCATTTTAGGAGCTGCTGCTGCTGTTGTTGCTGCTGCATTTGTCGCGTAGCAGAGACTGAACCGAACCGTCTTGAAGCCATGAAGGCAGCTTAAGAGTCTCACGTCTTAAAACACACACAGCTCCGGCACACTCGTTATGATCCATCTCGACCCATTTGCCTAATCACACGAGCACACGAGCAGGCGACCATCGTCGTGTGTTTGTGTGTAAGTATGCCGATGTGCGCACTCGCGTATGGCGGCAATGCCTGCAGCCCGTTTTAGCTAGAGTCAGGCTCAAGTGGCTAGAGCCACTCCAGGGCACTGCCAAGGATACTCTTAAAAGTCGGATCAAGCACACACCTCAGCGTCGGGCGGGGAAAAAAGAAAAGCACAAGGAAAACAAAACAAATATTTGCCCCGTTACACATTGGCCCGGGCACGGTGTAGACGGAAAGGGTTCCTATAGGTCCGGAGCAGACATTGTACAACGAAGAAACACAAGGACACAGCTGGTAAGGAACGTTTTCATGCCGCGAAACGTTAAGAATCATATCGATAATATGGACGATGCATGTAACATTAACTGTAAAAATTTGGCCACATTCAGAACGACAGTCATGCTCGTCATTACATCGTCCGATCGAAGATACGTCCTATGTATAACGATTTGTTTATTATTTCATTCGTTTTTGCGCAAATCCCGCAAATATTATACATTTAGTATAAAGAAACGAAGAGAAATCTTTCACATAAAACAAATATGAACCGAATCTCCCTTTCAAAGGTGCAACAAGAGGGCAGGTCAAATAACGAGCAATCCCTTAATCACACCATCTCCGCCGATCGCTTGTCGTCGCAATCTGAAGTGCCTATTTTTGGTCAATCCAGTGGCACTTTGGCGCATTCCTTTCATATGGAGTATGGAAAGCGCGCGCACGAGTAAAGATCGCTTCTCATGTCATAGTAGCTGCGGTGTTTGGCGATAAGTGAAACTCTCGTGCAGAAAAGTATTGCATAGTGTTACAGTCTCGCGAGGAAAATGCAAAACAAACACACATTCTCCACCGATGTATAGCTGTATCGAAGACAAGGTTAGTTTCCCCACCGTACCGGCCCTCCCTTTTCTGTCCTTCGCGCCTGCGCACGCTCGGTATGTGCTCGATGCATAAATAATCGTTTACAAATGGTTCACTTCATTTTATTGATACATTATGGGTGCGCTCTCTTAAATCAACTCTCGGTGCCGCCATCGCGCTAAAACTTGGGTCCCAGCAGCTCAAATACGCGTCCCTTTCGTTCGCTTGGGTTTTGCACCAGTTTTGCCAACGACAACGGACGGATCCCGCTTCCTCCGATTTTGTCGCCCACAAAAGATTGAACCAAACCGCTCGGAATTGCTCGGAAAGGAGTTGATAGCGGGTCAACCAGAACATACAGTGGGCCGCCTTTGCCAATGCCGAACATGTGCTGCAACTCGGTGCACGGGGACGGATCGATACTTAACATTTTACATACATTACATTTTAAGCCGAGCCGATCCGTGTGAGTGGTGCGTAGCTTATAAGCGTTTCGCTCGATTATGGTTCCATGCGTGCCGCATTTTAGGAGCTGCTGCTGCTGTTGTTGCTGCTGCATTTGTCGCGTAGCAGAGACTGAACCGAACCGTCTTGAAGCCATGAAGGCAGCTTAAGAGTCTCACGTCTTAAAACACACACAGCTCCGGCACACTCGTTATGATCCATCTCGACCCATTTGCCTAATCACACGAGCACACGAGCAGGCGACCATCGTCGTGTGTTTGTGTGTAAGTATGCCGATGTGCGCACTCGCGTATGGCGGCAATGCCTGCAGCCCGTTTTAGCTAGAGTCAGGCTCAAGTGGCTAGAGCCACTCCAGGGCACTGCCAAGGATACTCTTAAAAGTCGGATCAAGCACACACCTCAGCGTCGGGCGGGGAAAAAAGAAAAGCACAAGGAAAACAAAACAAATATTTGCCCCGTTACACATTGGCCCGGGCACGGTGTAGACGGAAAGGGTTCCTATAGGTCCGGAGCAGACATTGTACAACGAAGAAACACAAGGACACAGCTGGTAAGGAACGTTTTCATGCCGCGAAACGTTAAGAATCATATCGATAATATGGACGATGCATGTAACATTAACTGTAAAAATTTGGCCACATTCAGAACGACAGTCATGCTCGTCATTACATCGTCCGATCGAAGATACGTCCTATGTATAACGATTTGTTTATTATTTCATTCGTTTTTGCGCAAATCCCGCAAATATTATACATTTAGTATAAAGAAACGAAGAGAAATCTTTCACATAAAACAAATATGAACCGAATCTCCCTTTCAAAGGTGCAACAAGAGGGCAGGTCAAATAACGAGCAATCCCTTAATCACACCATCTCCGCCGATCGCTTGTCGTCGCAATCTGAAGTGCCTATTTTTGGTCAATCCAGTGGCACTTTGGCGCATTCCTTTCATATGGAGTATGGAAAGCGCGCGCACGAGTAAAGATCGCTTCTCATGTCATAGTAGCTGCGGTGTTTGGCGATAAGTGAAACTCTCGTGCAGAAAAGTATTGCATAGTGTTACAGTCTCGCGAGGAAAATGCAAAACAAACACACATTCTCCACCGATGTATAGCTGTATCGAAGACAAGGTTAGTTTCCCCACCGTACCGGCCCTCCCTTTTCTGTCCTTCGCGCCTGCGCACGCTCGGTATGTGCTCGATGCATAAATAATCGTTTACAAATGGTTCACTTCATTTTATTGATACATTATGGGTGCGCTCTCTTAAATCAACTCTCGGTGCCGCCATCGCGCTAAAACTTGGGTCCCAGCAGCTCAAATACGCGTCCCTTTCGTTCGCTTGGGTTTTGCACCAGTTTTGCCAACGACAACGGACGGATCCCGCTTCCTCCGATTTTGTCGCCCACAAAAGATTGAACCAAACCGCTCGGAATTGCTCGGAAAGGAGTTGATAGCGGGTCAACCAGAACATACAGTGGGCCGCCTTTGCCAATGCCGAACATGTGCTGCAACTCGGTGCACGGGGACGGATCGATACTTAACATTTTACATACATTACATTTTAAGCCGAGCCGATCCGTGTGAGTGGTGCGTAGCTTATAAGCGTTTCGCTCGATTATGGTTCCATGCGTGCCGCATTTTAGGAGCTGCTGCTGCTGTTGTTGCTGCTGCATTTGTCGCGTAGCAGAGACTGAACCGAACCGTCTTGAAGCCATGAAGGCAGCTTAAGAGTCTCACGTCTTAAAACACACACAGCTCCGGCACACTCGTTATGATCCATCTCGACCCATTTGCCTAATCACACGAGCACACGAGCAGGCGACCATCGTCGTGTGTTTGTGTGTAAGTATGCCGATGTGCGCACTCGCGTATGGCGGCAATGCCTGCAGCCCGTTTTAGCTAGAGTCAGGCTCAAGTGGCTAGAGCCACTCCAGGGCACTGCCAAGGATACTCTTAAAAGTCGGATCAAGCACACACCTCAGCGTCGGGCGGGGAAAAAAGAAAAGCACAAGGAAAACAAAACAAATATTTGCCCCGTTACACATTGGCCCGGGCACGGTGTAGACGGAAAGGGTTCCTATAGGTCCGGAGCAGACATTGTACAACGAAGAAACACAAGGACACAGCTGGTAAGGAACGTTTTCATGCCGCGAAACGTTAAGAATCATATCGATAATATGGACGATGCATGTAACATTAACTGTAAAAATTTGGCCACATTCAGAACGACAGTCATGCTCGTCATTACATCGTCCGATCGAAGATACGTCCTATGTATAACGATTTGTTTATTATTTCATTCGTTTTTGCGCAAATCCCGCAAATATTATACATTTAGTATAAAGAAACGAAGAGAAATCTTTCACATAAAACAAATATGAACCGAATCTCCCTTTCAAAGGTGCAACAAGAGGGCAGGTCAAATAACGAGCAATCCCTTAATCACACCATCTCCGCCGATCGCTTGTCGTCGCAATCTGAAGTGCCTATTTTTGGTCAATCCAGTGGCACTTTGGCGCATTCCTTTCATATGGAGTATGGAAAGCGCGCGCACGAGTAAAGATCGCTTCTCATGTCATAGTAGCTGCGGTGTTTGGCGATAAGTGAAACTCTCGTGCAGAAAAGTATTGCATAGTGTTACAGTCTCGCGAGGAAAATGCAAAACAAACACACATTCTCCACCGATGTATAGCTGTATCGAAGACAAGGTTAGTTTCCCCACCGTACCGGCCCTCCCTTTTCTGTCCTTCGCGCCTGCGCACGCTCGGTATGTGCTCGATGCATAAATAATCGTTTACAAATGGTTCACTTCATTTTATTGATACATTATGGGTGCGCTCTCTTAAATCAACTCTCGGTGCCGCCATCGCGCTAAAACTTGGGTCCCAGCAGCTCAAATACGCGTCCCTTTCGTTCGCTTGGGTTTTGCACCAGTTTTGCCAACGACAACGGACGGATCCCGCTTCCTCCGAACCGTCTACCATACAGGGTGCAGTGCAGCAACCACTGCCGTACTCAGTGATGTCATTACAGCGTTCGCCGACATATTTATTCACCTTCCAAAACTGCAAAAACAGACGTAAGTTTTCTACATAGATCAAATATAGTTGTTCAGTTCGCATCATGTCCGCAATGGGTCCTAAACTCTGCGGAAAGCTCCCAAAGCAAGCAGAAATCGTTAATGATTAATAAAAGAAGAAAAAACATATCAACTGTTAAGTGCATGCACAATACGGTTGCTCTTCATAAGCCAAATATATTTAGGAATGGTATAGCAAATGCTATACAATGCTACTAGCCGCGTACTTACGCACAACGTACGTACGTTCAACACGGGCGAACAGTTTCATCGGACGTGTCATCGAGCGATCATCTGGCAATCTGGCGCCATCGCTGTAGGGCGGGTGCAGCAACTGCAGTAATCGTTGTGCGGTCTAGCTACAATACTCCGTTCACCGTCATGACCCCGAGCCAAAACAAGAATAACAGTCTCATACGTCGATGCGTGGGCCGAAGCGCTTGTTAATATCGTTAGCTCCATTGCACTATGTCAACCGCGATACATGCATGGAGCAACTGCAACGTTGTTGAGCGTGCAGGATTGTACCAATACAATCAACGGTTACGCGAATGAAAGAAAGAACGAGCGTTTGAGCAATCGATTCGCGCAATGTTCTACTGAACCATGACGCAAGGTCCAAAGTGTACTCGTACACAAATACTGCTGCATTGGGAATATGTTCACGTTCAAAGACATTGTAACTAAACCAAGCATCTTGTTTGAATATTCATTGTATTAGCGTATACTGAAGATGGACGCTTAGGACTCAGACACCTTTATTCTTGATTTCTCCGAACAGAAAGAGCGGCAACACTATTGCCTTCCTATAGATTCAGGACGATGTCGGGGTGTCGGATCAAAACATACCATCAGGGACCATCCGTCTCTACCGCCCGATAACATTTGGTCGATTTCAATTTAAAACGATCGTGGCTATGTACCAAGTTTATTGGTATCAATTGACGGTGATTACTCCAGCGCACGCTTTTTTATGCTTCGGCAGGGGAACAGCACGCGCTAGGAGCATTTTGTCCCATCGTTCAGTCTTTTACGCGACACGACGGTCATCAGATGTCAGCTGGTCGCATCCAAATCGAGTATCGCAATCAGAGGTGAGCTATTCCTCGGTTAAGCACGCGGTTTTAGGGAATGCATGGCAGTATCATAACAACGGGAAACGTCAAACGCCAGTTGACGTGTGATAGGACCATCCGAAACATGCTTGCCGCGTATTGCGCATGAACGGTATCTTCACTGGTGCTTGTATGAAGTTGCCCGCAACCACGAGCATTGATTTACCAACGTTTGACAATTCAGTAAATTGGTGCGTTCACGTTGAACAGATCACAACGCAAAGCAATACGTTTGCAAAACTGTGTTGCCAACTATTACTCTTAGAGTACTTCACAGCAACCGGGCAAAGTTTTTAACTACTTTCCAGCCGCTTCCAGCCGAAATGGTGAATTTGTGAGACTGCCACACGAGTTTCGCCTACCAAGGTTTAATACATTTCCTGCCAAGTTTGCGCTTCTATCGGGGTGTTTTTCCACCGACCCAACCCGTTCGTGAGTGGGAAGGAAAATCTGAACGTAAGACAGCATACTAATCGAAAAGCTGAACGTCTCGCCCTAAGGTTGTTTTTATTGATTTTCTCCACTTTAGCGTAAGCGTAGCTGGTCAGCTGTGCGTATCCCGCCGAGATCGGTCTGACACGCTGTACAACAGCAGGCTGCCATGGTAACGATGCTGAAAGCATTCGGTCGGTTCTTTACGAAGCATCCTTTGGCGGGAAATGGACTCGTTTACGGTACACTATACGTCGGTGCCGAATTTTCGCAACAAACAATTACGCGAAAATTCATGGTAGGTATTGATGATTTTAACTTTGATCTACAATCAGAACCATTATCATCATAATCACCTTACTGTTGTATATTGTTTTAGACTGACCCTCCCCAAGCTATCGATCAACCCACGCTGGCGCGATACGCCGTCATGGGCACTTTCATTTATTCACCAATACTCTACAACTGGTGAGTAACCTTCCCGTTCGACCTAACATGCTAAATGTTTTCAAATCTAAATGGAACACGTCAATACAAATGCACTTTTTAATGAAGCTTTTCTTTTCTAATCACTTTTCCAATGAAAAAAACAACTCTTTTTGTTTCTTTTTTTGTTTCTGCATACTTTTATTCTTCGGTTTCAACATAATCCAACCTGCATGCATGTACCCATCGATCATTACATGCTGCCACTGACTAATCAAGTAGTACGAAACAAACAATAGATTTCGAATTTCCACCATCGACACACGCAACTCGTTTTCATTAAACCATCGCTTGCCAATCATTTCTGCACAAACGAGGATCAAGGATATTGCTGAACTTTACTCATCGAAGGTAATTTATCGCGAAGAAATTGTAAACGTTAGTTACAATGGTTGTGTGTGCTGCCACGAACGTCCAGGGCAAAGAATTGTTCAAACTAACTGTTTCTTCCACGAACGAATCTGTCGAATTCATTAGATCTCATTTATTTTCAGGTACAAGTGGTTGGATAAAACCTTCCCCGGCACTGCTAAACGAATCATCGTTAAGAAGCTGCTGCTGGATCAGTTTGTGTTAACTCCTCCACTATTAGTTATATTCTTTACCGGTTTGTACAACATCTTGCTCCTATCCATGCTTCCTCCTGCGCAGCATCTCAACATTGTAGTTCTCCTGTTTTCCTTTCAGGCATGTCCCTGATGGAACGACAACCATCTATAACCGAAGAGTGCCGTCAAAAGTTTGTGCCCACTTTCGCGCGATCTTGCTTGTTTTGGATACCTGCCCAAACATTCAACTTTGTCCTCGTGCCACCAAAGTTTCGCGTTGTCTACGTCGGTTCCTGTGCCTTCGCCTGGGTGAACATTTTATGTTGGGTTAAGCGCCAGAAAATGTTAAGCTCAAATTAACCAGTTTTATTCTTCGCTGCATTACTCTAGCCTCCCATTTCGATTGCGAGCTCTTTGCGAAGCATTAGATTGTAGCGTTTAGATAGGGAAACCAAAGAGATGTACGTTTTAGCCAATCAATTTAGCAATCTAATACGGCCATGCAGGGTACGCATTTTATGCTACCATAATCGTATACACTATATGACACTATATTTATGAGCATTTTTTACTTCAATTCAATACAATAAAATCGTCAATAGACCATGTTATTGCCAGCATAAATAACAAAACTAGCAGGCAAATTACTCGAGTCCGTTCACGATTTACCGGAGGAACATTAGCCGTATTGCTTTAAGCTCTCCAATTTCTTAAGTCATGGGTACGTTCGTTCTACATCAACTAGCATATTGTAAATAATGAATCCACCATGCAAGTCAGTTCTGTCCATTTTCTCAGCTGTGTTGCTCCTGTTTCCCATCATTTTTCTTTTCCCAGGGACAGACCACGTAGGTAGGAACGATACACTAATATTAGCCACGATTTATAAAAATATTTCACACCATTCTTCTACGCTTACCGTGCATCTGCCGCTCGCCCAACGTGCTCACTAAATTAATACAATTCCAGTCAGCACCACAGTGCGCGTGGAACGGTTTACTAGGCAATCTTAATACCACACGGCTGTCGTGAGGTATGCACGTGAAAAGCAAAGAACCTTACGGTAATGCAGCTGAGGGCTGGACTTCGACAACGCATTTCGCTGTTGTATACAAAACTGAAAAATTGATTATAAACAAATGATTTTACTCGATCGTATTTCGCTCTCATCACCTTACCCACCGAGAGCTGATACGGACGTGTAAAATGCATACAAGAAACTCTATCCTCATGAACACAATTTCAAATAATTTCAATGTACATTCGCATACAAGTTTTGCTTTTTAGCCAACGTTTGTGAATTATTTTCAGATCCCACAACTGTGTGTGACATTATAGTTACATAGAAAAAAACACCAAATGCAAAACTTTTCAACACTTTTCCGGCTGCGTTTTGTGTGCACATAGATGTTCCCGTTCCGCATCTCGCGTCAGCGCGTGTTACTTCCACGCCCGCTATGCCTTTTCCGCCTGTCCAGACGTCTATTGTGTATAATAAAAAATTAAGAATAACAAAAACAACTCAGCTTCCAGTCGAGCTCGATCGTTTCAAAAACTCCACTACACCAACAAATATGATCGTCCAGCTCCATCGACAAGGCAGTAGAATCGCTCCACTAGAAGGAAGCTAAGGTTCTGACAGGCGTACGAATGGGATGAAACTATGCCTAGGTTCAGTAAAGAGCACTGCGTAAAGTCAGATTTATTTAACGATCTAGCGAACGATGAACGCCCGTATTTAGCGCCTTGATTCCGCGTGCCGTTGCGTACCGTCCAGATTACACGCACACGCGTGGTTTATGTACAGGGTGGGGTAGTTTGTCGTAAACCGCACCGTATGGCGCAGTTTTCCCGAAAAAAGTCGACCGCACGCATTTTCCGCTGACCAATGGCAGTGTAATTGTGGGTGAAAATAAATTCCCACCTCTATCCATTCTTCGCCATTCACGCCTGCCACAGCTCAAAAAAACGTGCTACAATTGAAAATGTTTGGCTAAACAACGTAATCGTAGTGGGACTCAAAGCAAGGTTGTGTACGTATTTGATTTTTATGCCTAGCAATACGATAGCTTGATGACGTTACGGTAAGTTATTACCCGTATTTCGTCAACCGCTTCAAAAAAGATTGTACACGCTAGCTTGTTACACGTGTCAGATTTGAGATACAGTTCGGTTAACTGAAAATAAACTAATTTTTTGACACCAAAATACTCGTGTTTAACAGTAAGTATACTCTGCAGCACGTGTTCTATATATGCTCATGTTTGTTGCGCTATACCACCTGGTTCCTCCAATGCTGAGCCCATCTAATAACCACGACATTGTGCAATGCTTCTACAAATAATAGGCATACGGTAAAATGGCATCGTAACAAGGTACAATGCATCATACCGTTGCGTCGCGTTCCAGTGAAGCGGCCGCCTGGTCATTCTTAGCGACACAAAAAGTAGATTAGGAGGAAGAATGTACTCAAAATAAAGCATTGCACGTTTAAATAATTATTATAACTTGTGGCTTGATTTACTACCATTTCTTGCAATGAAATATAAAAAAAATGGCCTAACCTTATTCTACTTTGAATAATGATTCGTCCAAATCTAACTTTGACCTCATAATTAAACAATCGGGATCGACGCTCTATCGTAACCATTTTGCGCAATACGGTTGCATTTACGGGATGTTTCTTTACTTTGTTTTGAAACAAAAACGTAAACATACGCTAGTTATCGGACATTAAACCTTAGGTCAACAACTCACTGCGATAATTGATTTTTGGAGCTTATCGGTATGCAAAAAGTAAATCTATGTTCTTGTTACACGTGTCAGATTTGAGATACAGTTCGGTTAACTGAAAATAAACTAATTTTTTGACACCAAAATACTCGTGTTTAACAGTAAGTATACTCTGCAGCACGTGTTCTATATATGCTCATGTTTGTTGCGCTATACCACCTGGTTCCTCCAATGCTGAGCCCATCTAATAACCACGACATTGTGCAATGCTTCTACAAATAATAGGCATACGGTAAAATGGCATCGTAACAAGGTACGATGCATCATACCGTTGCGTCGCGTTCCAGTGAAGCGGCCGCCTGGTCATTCTTAGCGACACAAAAAGTAGATTAGGAGGAAGAATGTACTCAAAATAAAGCATTGCACGTTTAAATAATTATTATAACTTGTGGCTTGATTTACTACCATTTCTTGCAATGAAATATAAAAAAAAAAAAAAATGGCCTAACCTTATTCTACTTTGAATAATGATTCGTCCAAATCTAACTTTGACCTCATAATTAAACAATCGGGATCGACGCTCTATCGTAACCATTTTGCGCAATACGGTTGCATTTACGGGATGTTTCTTTACTTTGTTTTGAAACAAAAACGTAAACATACGCTAGTTATCGGACATTAAACCTTAGGTCAACAACTCACTGCGATAATTGATTTTTGGAGCTTATCGGTATGCAAAAAGTAAATCTATGTTTATAGCATTGTCTAGCATTGAATGCATAACGTATAGACAATATATTGCCTTCAGCTGTCTGTACTAAAAGACGGCAATTTTTCTTCATTCTAATTTTTCGTCCACCGTTTTTGTTTGCTAAGTTCGCTCTCTCTCGTTTCTTTCTCACGCATCAAAACTAACAAATTCTACCAGATCATGCCCTGTAATGGTTTCGTTGTTGACTTTGTTGTCGCCACACTCGCAGAATTGATAAGGATTCCTACCATGAACCGCACCACTCCTGTGTCGTGTCGTGTAGTCCAATACACACGGCCCCAGTTATGCGCATCATGCAAAAACATGCACAACACGGCCTAATGCTTTTGCAATAATAGCAACTGGCACAACATGCAGCCGGAACCGCAATAATTTAATATACATCTTTGCGCGCTTCGTTCGCAGCCCTTAAAAACTGCGCCTCGTTTATAGCTACCGTCTGTACGCACGTTCCAGTAGAAAGCTATAAAAACGCTCCAGCAACATTTCATTCTAATTACTTGGTCCGCGGCGGAGCCCCTGATAACAACGACATATCACCGTGCTGTGCCAAGGCGGAAACATCCTTGCACATTACATCCACATTACCCTGTTTTGTGTTGCTAGAGTTTCGAATTGTACAAATCAACAGCTGATTGCTAGAACGGTGCTACCACAACTGACCTTTCGTTAGTGATTCTCGCACTTTTCGTTATTCAGCGTTTCGTGCAGTCGCGTTCCACCGTTATTTGAGTGAAGTGTGAATCTGTCCCCTTTTCGTCGTTGATATTGTGTATTTATTTCTACGTGTTTTGCACTGGAACAACGAGATGGCAGATGAAGGGACCACATTCTTCGATTGGGCTTCAAGCCAGGGAGTGTCCTTTTGGGAAGTTATGGCTCGCAACTTTACTTACGATGGTCCCGTCGGACCGATGCAAACATCGAATAGTGTACAGCTAACAGCAGAAGAGAACCGGCTAGATATACTTCTATCGCCCACCCAATTCGGACTACTATCTGGATTGGTATTATTTCTATTTTTGAGGCACAAAATAACGCGATGGAGAGAAGAGCACAGTCACCTGAAAGTGACCAACAACGACGACATACGCCGTGCAGTATATACATTCTTAACATTTCTTGAGTTCTTAGTGATTTCACCACTTTTGCTCGCAATTCTACTGGTCTTCCAAGTCTATCGCATCATAATACAAACAGTATTGCAACACCGCCATGGAAAGCACTTCAAAGGATTACTGGATGGTGCAGATGTAGTATGGGCAATCGAGAACCAAAACTCGCGTGGCATGATTAACATCATGGCGAACGTAGAAGAACCCTTTACGGACTGGACATCAGTGAACGGTTCAATGAGCGCCGGTATTTTGTTGACATTGCGCAAACGTATATCGTCGCGTCTCATGCGCAATTGTCAGCCTCATCCAAAAATGTTCTGGAAACGTAATGTCGAGCTTGGTTACTACTTTTGGTCCGACCAGTCCGAACTTACCATAGAGGACTATATTCGTTACATGGACACTATTCCTCTCCCAGAGGGACAACGTTTCATCAAGGAAACCCAGTTACGAAGTTTGCTGAGTAAAATTAACAACCGTCATCTTCCGGCAGAGCATACCGCCTCGTGGGAAGTTCTTGTTGGCAAGCAACCTTTGCTTGATGAGAAACAAAGCATACTTAAGTACCCCGTATGTATAACAGCTTCTCAAAATTACTTACAAATAGCAGCGACAACATTGTTTCTCTAACTTTTTTTCGTACCATTTCAACTTTCTCCATTTTCCGCTAGATTCTGTTTCGTGTTCATCATTCACTAGGTGACGGGGTAGCCTTGATGCGCTTGCTGCTGGAAGCGATTGTCGATAAAGAGATACCATCACGATGGAAACATCTGTCTAAGTTGAAGGTCATGAACATCAATTACATCCTGAAACAGCAAAAAACTGCCAACCATCACCGTTTAGCTATGGGTGGGACATTCTTCGGGCATGTGCGTAAAAGTCTTCCCTCTGCGGCGGAGCTAGCAGCACAGAGAGATAAGATTTTCCGAATCCTCTGGACAATTTACACGGCACCTGCCTTCTTCCATGATGTCTCCCGGCGTCAGGCAGACAACAACTGTATACATGCATCACAAATGGCCAATAACAAAGTTGTTAGTTGGATACACGAAGAACACGACAGCAGCACAAGCTGGGTTGAGATTATCAAACGCACGAAGCGACTCCACCCAGGGACTAGGTTCTCGGACGTTTTCCTTACAGCACTATCTTCCAGTTTGGAGAATTATTTTAACAAGCAAACTACTAAACCACCGAAAAATCTTACAGTCGTTCTTCCAGCAAGAATTGAAAAAGAAAGTACGTCATTGCATGCAAAACATGTACGCGCGTTCATTTTACATTTCATTTCTATTTGCAGCGCCTCAGTTAAGGTTACACAATCGCTTTTCGGTAGCGCTTCAGACGCTGCCGATTGCCCCCGGTATACAGATGAACGATGCAAACAGACACTACGCGCTAACCAAACGTATTCTAGCGGTCAAACGATATTCGGACGGTGTACGCTCTTCATCCGACTATTTGGTAAGTAACAATAACGCGAAAAAATATTGTTATTTGAGGGCATACACAAATATATTGGCGTTTTTTTTCTCATTAACAGATCAATTACTGGATCATGTCCAAAATGACTTGTCTCTTTCCGGAAGCCATACTGAGAAAAATTCTGAAAAGCGCACACAGCACACTGGCGATCTCGAACCTACCGGGACCCCAGCAGTTGCCTCGTATTCAGGGCAGAGAACTGAAAAACCTCAATTTTTTCATTCCTAACCTTGGCACCACCGCCGTTGGAATTACGCTTCTTACGTACGGTGGTAAAATACAACTTGGAATACTAGCTGATCGTGCAGTTATTCGCACAGAGGACGAAGCACATAGCATTCTTATGGGAACGATCGAAGAGATCGAACGAATGGGGCAGTTACTGGAGAATGTGTAATTGACCACGATATGTCATTTCTAAACTATACCTGATTTACTTGCATTAACAATAAATAACTTTACATTTGCTGAACAAAAAAAAAGCCTTTCTTCTTGCACCTGTGACTAGAGCACCCGTTATTAATTTGTAAAGACAATTTTAGTTGAACATTTTGCATATCATCCAAGGCGAACCAAACGGCTGATGTTTAATAACATTTCTTTCTTATCATTAATCATTAATAATAGGTTATATCAAATAATGCGACGCTATATTTTCATGATTTCCGCAGTTGGCTCAACCAAAACCATGGCTTACAGCGTTACGCCACATTTGTTCAATCTATTGCCACTACCCCACTTGTCAAAAAACAGCACAACTGCTTTAGTACAAGCATTTTTTTCGGCTCCTTTTTCGTCCTTACAAACTACTCTGAATTACCCATATCAGACTATCCGGCATAATGATTATCGTACCCTTTATAACCAATCTGTTGAATGTTTCCGTGTTGTTATTTTTTCTCAATGCCTTTGTCAAATGTGTGTGTGTGTGTATGTCAATTGACAAGGTTAATTTAAAAATCGCTTGAATGGCACAACAAACAAAGGCAAGATAAAAAAAGTGCATACTTGGTTGGCTGAGAGTAGTCCGAGTAGTCTGTGGGAGTAGATAGTTGGCATTTCCTCCCGATGCAACAATTTTTTTGTATTTTTCTACGGAGCACATTTGTGTTACGTTTCATCACTCCAAATAATATCAATTGAATGAAGAAATTGTTCGAAACATGCTCCAGCTAGTCCTGTTAACTTATTGATTGATAACTCTCTCAAGCCAATTAGCTGAACGGATGTAACATTTCCTACGCTAAACACTAATAAATGATCATGATGCATGACAAACGTGTGAATACATTTCTTTGATAGGAACTACACAGTAAGATCTAGACTGGGTTTCAATTGAACATTTTCGATACAAAGCATATTGCCAAAATAACTAACAACGAAGGCCAACGGAAAAAATCTATCGAGAACACAAGAGTTGAACAATGAATTCCGCAGGTTTTCCCCGATCCGATATGAGCTACTCAACCACAAGCAACCTTATGTATCTTTTGTCTCATTGCATGCACGCCGCACTTATCGCAAGCGTCTTTATAAAACCTCGAATAAACGACAGTTTTGCGCTATGAGATAGTTACTGATCACTAGAGTTTGGTATTCATTTAAACGCTTAAAATACAACGGCTTAGGTATGCAGAGGAGGTTTTCGAAAAAATTCACAGACTTTTAGTTATGTTGTTGAATATTCTTTTCCCCCACCAGGTCTCGAGGTCGAATGGTTTGAAGTCAACTAGCAACGGGTTGGGTGGTTCATTGTAATACACTGTCGATGTGCTTGATGTTGTAGAGGATACGGAGGATGTACTGCTGTTGGATGATAACGAACAATGCGATCCTAAAAAGGCACACACACAATTAAATAGGAATATAAATCACAAATGGCAAACGCTAGTCTTACCAGTGCTGTCAGGCGATCCAGGTACATCGTAAGGATTGGCAGCAACCACCATATTCCATGCTGTAAGCAAATCAATATTTTGAGTTTTGGAATTTATGAATTTTTGGTGTAGGTTGTTGCCGATCATGTTGTTAAACAAGCTATTTAATAAACAAAACTCACAACATTTGAAAACTGCGCTTAAGCCACAATTTCCACTCATTTGGTTAGTGATTGGCAGACAACATGAAGTCGATCATAATAATTAATAGGTTGGTTGGCTGCATATTATTGCATACTTACAATCATTGATGTATTTGATGAGCTCCTCGTGCTGCGGACTGACATTCTGTTCATACGATTGCTGTTGTTGTTGCTGTTGTGCCTTCAGATACTGTACTGCAGCAGATTTGGTGGACGCTTGGAATACAGGTCGAGGTACACTGAAACAGCAAAGAAAACAGATATGAAGGACTAATAGCATGCACAAAGTGTTTGTTCGGACCCAGACTCGCCTAAAGCAATATTAAATATTTATTTCGCAAGACTTATGCCCTCCCTTCGACAGATTACATTCATCTTGATAGACAGAGAGAAAAAGTCCAATTCAAGAAATGCGTTTGTGATGGTAAAAGCTCATTTTAGCATGAAGCACGAAGGGGCCTGGCCATATTGTCATAAGAAAACCCTTCCTTTATATTGACTCAGTTTTCTTTCTTGTTTGTGTATCTCTGCTTTTCACATTGAGGTCTTGAGACATCAGACTGTGTTATGAAGATAACACAATGCTATTTGTTCATCCAAAAATCAGGGCGTCAATCCCGTCTCCATAGAAATACGAATGCTTGACAAATGAACGTGAATGATAAGACTGGAAGATACGTGGATAACGAACACATTTAAACTTTATAATTACCTAATGTATTCCTTAACCAAAAACGCCGTAAAAATGGCTGAGAATACATGTACCGGTCACTGTCCCGGCCAATGGTGCAATTAATTTAATACTTAATTTTATTCTGTCATAAAACATTCAGTAGCAATACGGCCAGGCCGTTCTATATGAATAAAAAAAAATAATAAAAAATAAAACATTCAGCGTGTGGCTGATATGGTAGCGCCGCAAATCTTCGCATGGTAGGACCGTGTATCAAATCCCGTTTGAACCGTCTCTCCGTTATCTCAACATGTGTATGGGGTCTGCTTCATCTGTAATCTATGTTGATGCAGCATTAGCTCAACAAGACACATTTTGTCTACATAGACTTTGTTTTTTAGAATTGTAAAAATAAATTGGATGCAATCCAAAACAACTTTGAACTTTACATACATGTAAATGATGATGATCATTGCCAAACAGCCCCCCCCTTTATAGAAAACAAAGCAATCATGATCATGATAATTGTAATAGTCTTTACATGCGCACATCGTTCGTCAAAATGGGCCACGTTCGGCAGCCTTGTCAAACAAATCACTAAACGGGTTTCTTTCTGTTTGACTATAAACGCCTTATCGCTTGCTTATGCTTTCAACACCATAAACAATCCCTTAAGATGTTGCTGTTAGCAACCGCAAAGGATGCAGCAAATTGATTACCAATGGATGTTGTGATCCAACCAAAAAGGAAGATATATTCGTACACAAGAATTCCGAATGAATCCATCCTACGACTGGCGTGGTAAAAATAATCCTGCCAATCACTTTCCATGCTGCTGCTTCACTGTTTTGCAGAAGAAACGTTATGTAAAATCTAGTCTCTTCTTAGCTCTTAAACACGTGACAACCATACGGAACCGGGCGTGCAACTTGGCAGGGGATATTGAACATTTTTCAGCCTAACTAACCTTTCTGCTCTTTGCTGTACGTACATGACGAACTGATAGCCACCACCCGTTATAGAGCCGCAATCAAACTTGAATTAAATAAAAAAAAACCGTGACCTAGCATGGGGACCACGTGTAGCTTTAGTTTCACCTGTACGGCTATAACCGAAGCAATACACTGCTGGTTCATCGAGCATGTGAATTAAATTAGCACCTCAAAACACTTCCAGACCGAACCGAATCTGAGTTTCTTACTGCCACGGATTACTCGGTATTTGTCGGTTCATTACATAATTCTGTACAGGGAGCACCGTCAGAACATATTTCAGAAGACAGTTCTTAGCTCCAATGCATTTGTCCCAATGACGTCCTCTTCCTTCCATCAACCGTTCCACACAGTTTGACCGAGCATCGAGGGTTGTTATGTAAACTTTTGCGAATCTTTCACTTACCTAAATTCACTCGTAATATCACATTCCTTTCGGCCCAGATCGCGAAACAATTCATATTTTTCGTAGTTTTGTGGTATTCCTGCGATCACAAATGAGAAAACACATCAATATATTTCTATCTTTTGCTAAAATCACGTTTCCGTTGCTTTTCGGCATCAATTCTATTGCACAACATTGCCTCAGCTGTTTGTCCACTGCTTAATTTACGCACGGGTTCTTCCTGCGCTTACCTCGTCTAGTTTTTGCCACCAATTTACTAGGTCCCTTTGATACCGTATACATGTTTTGTGCCGCTCACGTTTATCACGAATAAAGTTTTGCTACAATTTCAATTCAAACAAAAATCCCTCCACGAAAACAACTCACTTCGACCGCATCGACCGAACCTGCCCAACTAACCATTTTATGTACTGACAACCAACGCTGCCCCCAATAACAGCACAATCACTTCAACCAAACGCTCCCGATAACACACTAAATGGACAAAACGTGTGGAAACTTAATAAGTGCCTATTAAGCCCTTACAGGAATAATTCCGGAATTTTGTATGTCACTTCTGTTTTTTTACAGAAAATTCCGCTTTCCAAGTGTAATAACATGCTAGAAAAAGAGAACGAAATTGTATGTCAAACAAATTTTAGTATTTAAAATTAAAGGAAATAACTAACAAATCTAACAAAATAACTATGATTAAATCTTCATAATTAAGCTACAGCTCCAAACAACAACTGTTTTATGTGTTTACTTCGGAATTTACACTTTGACAGCCGTATTCCCGTTCTTTACAGAAACTATATTGGAACAGACCAATTCATTTTTCCGAGCCGTGGTAACTTCTGTCAAACGCGTTTTGACGTGCCAAATCCTACTTTCTACCGTAATGTAATAAGCCCATTACACGACAGTTTATTCCATCGGCTGATTTTGGATTTTATCTGTCAATATAGGCTTTTGACAGAAAAATGCTTTCCGCTCGTGCAATAACACATTTGATGCCGATATGTTTTTCATGTTTCAAATATTGAATCGTAAATACGTTACTCATATTTATATCTCAATTGTAATTGACTTTGACTGAAACCGCAGGCGCAAGGACCGAAACAAGCAGACCTTTCGAAAATGTTGATCAATTCAATTCAATTACGCGATAATTTGAAAAATAAGCTCAGGTAAGCGCGTTTTTGCGCGCCCCGCTCCTATCTCGCTTTGCGCACTTTCGGATTTAAAATTAAAGTTACATTATTAAAAAAAATCAACACGGCTGGATTAAATGTGTATCTGTAACACGTTCATCTTTATTGTTTTTAGACTTCCTTATGTTTTCAAGCGTTATTGTTACACGTGCAACGGGACTGTTTGTTTAAATTCGTAAACTCTTTCTCTGATTTATAGGTTGTCTCTTGTAGATGTGTTCGTATTTCTTTATAGTTTCTGGCGATAGCTGCACTGATACTTTTGGTATCCGTATATATTCGAACTCACTAAGTAAATAGCGATCTATTTCGTAGCCTTTTCTTGGTTTGCTCATAGTTCTACGAAACTCTAGCTCATCAATTTCCAGTTCCCCGATACTGGAGCAGTTGCTCGGTTCCAACGTATTCGTATACATTTTTTGTTGGCCGTTACCTAACACTGGGGTTGATGTAATAAAAATGGCTCTGTGGCCATTTTCAGTCTCTCCTCCCCGGGTTTGTAGTGCACTTAATTGATTTAAATATCCACTTTCTTGCGCTGCCAGCTCTTGTGCGATGTGATTCGATTGCTGACTGTTTCCCGTGTGGTATTCATCTAACGATTGTATAGATTGCCGTAGAGTCCAAGCAATTTTTATTACTATAGTTACAACGATTGCACTTATCCACTCTACCAATTCCATACTGATTTCGAATCGTGCGTTCCCGCTTGTTTTGCTTTTTATACTGAAGAAACGCATCGCTTTTCGTTTCGAAAATACCTCAACAACAACAACTTCTAATTGCTTGTAACAGCAATTTA
The DNA here is from genome assembly GCA_002091835.1 of Anopheles maculatus. Classification (NCBI taxonomy): domain Eukaryota; kingdom Metazoa; phylum Arthropoda; class Insecta; order Diptera; family Culicidae; genus Anopheles; species Anopheles maculatus. Next base: position 58,283 of record KZ063275.1, read on the forward strand.
TACCTGTGTCATACGATGCTCCATTTGGGGTAGAATTTTAATCGCTGCAAGTTTCAAATCTCACAGCAAACAGACATCGAAGACTACTTCATGTACCTCGCAAGACAGTAAACAATACCTGAGAAGTATTAAACTCGTTAAAGCCAGTTCATCCAAAAAGCTTTGAAAGTTGCACAGGTAGGCCATATTTACAATGTATGAAATTGGGCGTTTTTACCTGTAAAATAACAGATCAGCTGCAGCCATCCTTGAGATTTTTCAAGGCCTATTAACCAACCACAATTAGTTTCTCGATTAGCCTCCTTGTCACGACATTTTAGAAACGTTTTCATCTGATAGAATGGTCAATCTCAGGATGCTCACCAATATAGGGGTATTTAAATGTGTGTAAAACTTCGCGATGTTTATGGTTATCTCTTTCACATTTACTTATCGTTATGTTGCAGCACTCACAGCATTGTATCCTACCCTGTGTATCCTGCTTTCCTTCTATACCAAGCTCATCTCATCTCATTCTCAACCATTTCTTAGGGTGGTGTCAGTGCGGTCGTATACGACCATCCGACGTGCACTGACACCACCCTTAATTTCACTTTCTTTGGAAGCATTTTCTATACTCAAACCCGAAAGTGAATATTGGGAATAATTATTGGTTGTCGTTTATCTTTATTTGATATAGCAGTTTGCTACATGGGTTGGTTGATTAAAATAAATTTTGTCCATTTTTTAAATTTTGTTTTTGTGTTTAATCCACTGTGTCTGTCAAATCAGTTTGTTTATAATGTGCCGCTAAAAGTGAAATACCAAAATTATGGAAAACCAAACAAATTTAGAAGAAAAATCTGAAGTACCAACCAGCACTGTTACAGACCCGTTCAGCAATCAGGAATATCTTCAAAGAAAGCTATATTTTTTACTGGAACATCTTAAGAAAATGCACAGCGATCTGCCAGAGTAAGTAAACGGTTCCTTTATAGTGTTGATGTTTTTGTGATCCCTACATATACATTTCTTGGCTAGACAATATCAGATGAGAATATCTTACGACCTATTAGCCGGCCTTGCCAACTCCTTGCTAAACGACACGATCTTTGAAATCGTCAAAGGGTTGATGGAGATTCAGCACGTAACCGAGGCTCATTTGATGCAAGTACGAGAGAAGGTTGAGAATGACCATCAGCGTAAGTAGAGATAGAACCGCACCGGTTGTGATCCTGTTTTAAAAGCATCGATTTTATTTTATTTATTTTAGTGGAGGTGAAGCAATGGGAGTCAAAAATACAGGACCCAGAAGAATTGGAACACATTATTGCGCTAATGAAAATTAAACACGGAAAAAATATGAAAGAAACTGACATGAAATTAGTACTCCATCTAGACCAAAAAGTGAAAGATCAACAATCCACTCTTGAGAAGGCAGGAGTACCCGGATTCTACGTAACAGACAATCCAAAGGAGATCAATATCCAGATGTATTTGTTAGACTTCATACTTCGGCTTAGCAGAATTAAATTTGAGTCGAACAAATAGCATTTGGAGGAACGTGAATAACCGTTACTGAAATACATGGCCGTTACTGAAATCACCACACCACCAAGGCAATCGGAGACATCAGGTAAAATTTGCGTTGCTAAGCTTAACTAACACAAACACCAAGTTTACATACGTTACCGACGTTATGCGATGCTGGTGTGCGTACTCGATGACGACCATTAAGTAGTGGTGGTGAACATCGACTATTCCCACACAAGTGCAATTGAGTTTGTGTACTCCCGGACACCGGCTAATATATTCCTAATTCCGTCACATGTTCCTGGAGTTGTATGAATAAACATAAATGCACAATCTTCTTATCGAATGGCATTTTGTAGGTCGCATTTTAATGCACATATGCAAATGTTCAACGTGTGAATCAAAACTTCAGCAATCAGTTGATCCTTTATCGCATTGCTATGCGTTTTTGATCCGTGAATGGGTGACGCATGCTCCGCATAAGTAAAATGTAGGGTTATTGACCTCACATTGTAACCTTCAAACCTATTTAAACTACCAAAATACCATATTGGCATGTAAGTGACCTTTTGAAGCTTGTCTGTTAGTTAAGTATTATACTGATTCTTAGTTGAAATCGACACTTGTAAAATTAATATATTTCTTACTCCCAAAACTGAAAACTCCTACATAATCCTCGATTAGTTCTGCGGTATAAGCATTGCATGGTGGATCTCAATACATGGTATCATTAAAAAGATCTCGTCTCAGGCTTTCCAAAAAGTCCACTTTCGCTTCATTCCGCCCATTGGAAAGGGGTGAAAATGAGACTGGAAATATAATTTGAATGAAATTCACTTTTAAACTTTACTCTCGTGCTCGTTATCATCATCACGAGCAAGGTATTGCCCCGACAGCGACGGGAAGTCTTGAATCATCGCCAAACTAGACGTTGCGTGAAAAGCGGAGCAAGCGCAACAAGGGTGGGGAACACAGAACAACAACGAACCACGCGCTATGTAATGAATGGCCACCCGTTTATTTGCAAACATTTTCAAACGATCCCAATGCAATGGTGTCATCATTCCTTACGGAAACCGAAACGACATTGTACCTTGCCCGTGAAGGTATTAGAATGCCGTGAAGGATTAGGACTTTGATTCCCACTTATTTCAAGTAAGCATAGTAGTTGGGGTTTTTAAGAAGCAGTATGCTCATTTTTTCAGTGAATTGGTGGACGTTTCATTTTGTCAATTTTGAGTGGCTTTAATCATTTCAAGAATGAACCCATCTTACACACTCCCAGCTAACTCTCAATACCACCGAACACCAGGTGCTCATCGAAAACGATCAGCTTCGCACATCTTTTCGCACACTCGTATGATCACTCCAACACTAATGTAGCATACGTGCACATCTAGGCACGGTCCAACAGACACAAAAGCGCACATCTGGCACCACCCGAGATAACATTCACATCACTTATCGGTCGGGAATTTTGCAAATCATCCTATTTTTCCATCCTAGTTTTGTGACGTTAAATTGTACAATGAAATCATGCGATCATTCAGTATCCAAAAGGTTTCTGATTACCGCTATCGTTCTAAAAAAAACCGAAACCAATTTTTATATAACTATATGTTCTTTTTGCAGACAGGAATTGTGTATGTATATTATTAATATTTCGAGCAATGAAACCAATTTGTCCACTACTTGATTCCTAATATTTTGAACCAACGCTCAACACGTGCTTGGGTTTGAAGAATACGAATTGAGATCATCATATTAAAAGTTTTAAAAGTGGACATGGATGATATCTACTCGCACAAAAAGTTGGAATAAAGTCATTGGAATAAAAATGTAAGAGAATATTGGTTGCGTCCTACATTAACTAGGACACATTATGCAAGTTATGTTTTTCATGTGTCACCAGAATAGAATATAAATGTTGTGGATATTCAAAGTGAGTGGAAATTGATCAAAACGCACACTATTTTCGTATTTTATTTATTTATCTATTAGTTAAACATGTTTGACATGTTAAGCACTTATTATCTTATTGCTACAAGCTGCGCCAGCATGCAACAGCCACCAACACAATTTCCTTATTATCAGCACAACTAACACTAACATCACGTATCAATTTGTCTTGCATCGATTCATCTTATCGCTCCGCCAGCTGTTTTTAACGTAAAAATGACAACGCTTTATGAAACCGTTATCACCAATTACCCATCAGGGAAGAAATCTGCATGATCTTTCCCCCTAGCCGAGAATGCATAATATACAACACATCGGTTCGCCACACCATGTCCGAAATGCTTCAGCAGAAAATGCCACCACCTTCGTTCTCTATGACGTATTGTCGTACGTACTGGACTTGATCCTTACTCAATCCCAGTAGATCGGCCTCCTCTTCGAACTGTTTCAGTCCGGACACACCAATAAGATATCCGTTCAAACGAGCTGCTACATGCGATGTGTGCAGCAATTCCGGTGTTAATCCGATACCCTTGGCGAGATCGCTATGACCCTGCAGGCGATACTTTTGGTGGTAGCTAAATGAGAACATAAGAAAGAAGGTCTAACATTGGTATCTATCGATTACAGTAAACGCAAGATTAAGAACATTGGCAGTACGGTGTGACGACAGCGCATTCAAATTTCGTCTAATAAATGCCAACAAAAGCGCATCTGCCATCTGTAGTGGTGATGGTTTCGCGCATCACTTGTCGAACCGAAGTTGATCAATGTGGGTGCACTCGCCGCCTTCATATAATACGAGCTGACAGTGAACTTGCAAGCCTCATGTGTGCGACCATGAAAGTGTATTGGCCTTTCGTGACACCTATAAAATACTCACTTTTCGGCAGGATAAAACGGGCCTGCCGGCGCAATTTCGGTGATGATCTGCTCCGGTGTTCGTTTAATCTGTTCCTCTGTCCTGCTTGCAACAGCGATCTGGCGCTGCTCCTCGCTGTGATAGAGTATTAGCGACATGTACTGGCGCTTCATACGAGTTGTCAAACCGTACTCGTGATTGTTCCAAAACAAATCCAGCAGATCATTGTAGCTGATCTTTGTCGGGTCATAATCGATCTCAATGACTTCCGTGTGGTCTCCCCTGTTAAGAGTAAGCATAGGATAGCATTAGAACCGTCGGCGGAAGCAACACTATTACACAGATTATACCTACATTTTCTTATAGGCAGGAGACTCGGAAGTGCCTCCCGCATAGCCGACCCGGGTACGCAACACACCTTTAGTGGCTCCGAAGAGCGAGTCACATCCCCAAAAGCAACCCATTCCGAAGGTAGCTTTCTCAAAAGGCGTATCTATCTGATGCAAGGGTTGCTGCGGAATGTTTTCCAGACGCTCAGCTGGATCGGTTACGCGTTCCTGGAGGAGAATAGCCATCGGGTCAATAGAGAAGAGATACTATTAGCCTTTCGGAATTCGGTGTAGCGTTTAGTTTGAATAAACTCACCGTAGCTACCATGTTGAGAATGTTAGGAAAGAAGACGAGCCTGTAAGACAATATTAGAAAGAGCCGGACGTCCGTTTGGTACAAGCAACGAGATGTTTATGATGCCACTGTCTCTCGTGGGTGAGATTTATATATGTCTCGTCCGGCCGCGTCTAGCGCAAAAACAAACCGGTCCGCCTGTAATACTCACACAACATACTGTTTAACGACGGGGTGTTACCTACGATGTCATATCATTTAAGGTAGAGTGTGCTGTTTTTGTGATTGAATGTGTGTGTCTTCTACAATCAATTTTTGGGTGGCAAAGACAACGTGTTTGTGTGAATAATATCGGTTTAATCATTGCTGTGTATCATAAATAGATAGGTCATTTAGTCCGCTACACAATAAATCTCAAAAGGATTATTGTTCATACCATAGAATTGGACACACCATTTCAATCATACGTTTCTCTTTTCTTTCAACTGCAGTTGATGCAAACTTTCAATAGCATAAAAGTAGTACACACACATACGTAGAATCATATTCATGCTGCTATAATAAGACAACATCGCGCGACGACAAGGCGACCTTATCGCGACGCTAAACAGTATGTTGTGTGAGTATTGCAAGCGGACCGGTTTGTTTTTGCGCTAGACGCGGCCGGACGAGACATATATAAATCTCACCCACGAGAGACAGTGGCATCATAAACATCTCGTTGCTTGTACCAAACGGACGTCCGGCTCTTTCTAATATTGTCTTACAGGCTCGTCTTCTTTCCTAACATTCTCAACATGGTAGCTACGGTGAGTTTATTCAAACTAAACGCTACACCGAATTCCGAAAGGCTAATAGTATCTCTTCTCTATTGACCCGATGGCTATTCTCCTCCAGGAACGCGTAACCGATCCAGCTGAGCGTCTGGAAAACATTCCGCAGCAACCCTTGCATCAGATAGATACGCCTTTTGAGAAAGCTACCTTCGGAATGGGTTGCTTTTGGGGATGTGACTCGCTCTTCGGAGCCACTAAAGGTGTGTTGCGTACCCGGGTCGGCTATGCGGGAGGCACTTCCGAGTCTCCTGCCTATAAGAAAATGTAGGTATAATCTGTGTAATAGTGTTGCTTCCGCCGACGGTTCTAATGCTATCCTATGCTTACTCTTAACAGGGGAGACCACACGGAAGTCATTGAGATCGATTATGACCCGACAAAGATCAGCTACAATGATCTGCTGGATTTGTTTTGGAACAATCACGAGTACGGTTTGACAACTCGTATGAAGCGCCAGTACATGTCGCTAATACTCTATCACAGCGAGGAGCAGCGCCAGATCGCTGTTGCAAGCAGGACAGAGGAACAGATTAAACGAACACCGGAGCAGATCATCACCGAAATTGCGCCGGCAGGCCCGTTTTATCCTGCCGAAAAGTGAGTATTTTATAGGTGTCACGAAAGGCCAATACACTTTCATGGTCGCACACATGAGGCTTGCAAGTTCACTGTCAGCTCGTATTATATGAAGGCGGCGAGTGCACCCACATTGATCAACTTCGGTTCGACAAGTGATGCGCGAAACCATCACCACTACAGATGGCAGATGCGCTTTTGTTGGCATTTATTAGACGAAATTTGAATGCGCTGTCGTCACACCGTACTGCCAATGTTCTTAATCTTGCGTTTACTGTAATCGATAGATACCAATGTTAGACCTTCTTTCTTATGTTCTCATTTAGCTACCACCAAAAGTATCGCCTGCAGGGTCATAGCGATCTCGCCAAGGGTATCGGATTAACACCGGAATTGCTGCACACATCGCATGTAGCAGCTCGTTTGAACGGATATCTTATTGGTGTGTCCGGACTGAAACAGTTCGAAGAGGAGGCCGATCTACTGGGATTGAGTAAGGATCAAGTCCAGTACGTACGACAATACGTCATAGAGAACGAAGGTGGTGGCATTTTCTGCTGAAGCATTTCGGACATGGTGTGGCGAACCGATGTGTTGTATATTATGCATTCTCGGCTAGGGGGAAAGATCATGCAGATTTCTTCCCTGATGGGTAATTGATGATAACGGTTTCATAAAGCGTTGTTATTTTTTATGTTAAAAACAGCTGGCGGAGCGATAAGATGAATCGATGCAAGACATTATACGTTGCTGGTGTGCGTACTCGATGAAGAGCAGTAAATAGTGGTGGTGAACATCGACTATCATCACATTCCAACACAAGTGCAATTGATCGTACAATTGAGTTTGTGTACTCCCGGACACCGGCTAATATATTCCTAATTCCGTCACATGTTCCTGGAGTTGTATGAATAAACATAAATGCACAATCTTCTTATCGAATGGCATTTTGTAGGTCGCATTTTAATGCACATATGCAAATGTTCAACGTGTGAATCAAAACTTCAGCAATCAGTTGATCCTTTCATAAAGCGTTGTTATTTTTTATGTTAAAAACAGCTGGCGGAGCGATAAGATGAATCGATGCAAGACGAATTGATACGTGATGTTAGTGTTAGTTGTGCTGATAATAAGGAAATTGTGTTGGTGGCTGTTGCATGCTGGCGCAGCTTGTAGCAATAAGATAATAAGTGCTTAACATGTCAAACATGTTTAACTAATAGATAAATAAATAAAATACGAAAATAGTGTGCTTTTTGATCAATTTCCACTCACTTTGAATATCCACAACATTTATATTCTATTCTGGTGACACATGAAAAACATAACTTGCATAATGTGTCCTAGTTAATGTAGGACGCAACCAATATTCTCTTACATTTTTATTCCAATGACTCCGCAACTTTTTGTGCGAGTAGATATCATCCATGTCCACTTTTAAAACTTTTAATATGATGACCTCAATTCGTATTCTTCAAACCCAAGCACGTGTTGAGCGTTGGTTCAAAATATTAGGAATCAAGTAGTGGACAAATTGGTTTCATTGCTCGAAATATTAATAATATACATACACAATTCCTGTCTGCAAAAAGAACATATAGTTATATAAAAATTGGTTTCGGTTTTTTTTAGAACGATAGCGGTAATCAGAAACCTTTTGGATACTGAATGATCGCATGATTTCATTGTACAATTTAACGTCACAAAACTAGGATGGAAAAATAGGATGATTTGCAAAATTCCCGACCGATAAGTGATGTGAAGGTTATCTCGGGTGGTGCCAGATGTGCGCTTTTGTGTCTGTTGGACCGTGCCTAGATGTGCACGTATGCTACATTAGTGTTGGAGTGATCATACGAGTGTGCGAAAAGATGTGCGAAGCTGATC
>KZ063276.1:20059-54965 GCA_002091835.1 Anopheles maculatus
GAACCTTCTGTTGTTGGACTTGTTGTTGCTGCTGCTGCTGGACCTGTTGCTGTTGTTGCGCTTGCTGCATTTGGGGAGACTGCATCATCCCAGACGGTACACCGACTCCACCGGGCCCGGGCATACCGACACCACCAACAACGCCCGGACCGCCGGGAACACCGACCCCTTGCTGCTGCATCATCATGCCCATTTGGTTCATCATTTTGAACAGTGTCACAGATCACAAAACTACAGAAAACTAAGGAAAAATAGATGAAGATTCTAAAAGAGCTACGACAACGATCTGCAAAGCTATTGCACTGTTTTGTAAACAAAGCCAGGGTTGGGGTATTTTGACATGTAAGGAAGCTAAGTATGAAAACTGCCGTTATAAACGGAACCAGCCGGTGTGAAATATTTCAATTTCAAATAAGTTTCAAAGGTGTCAAACACTTTCAATGCTTGATATTGAATTGTTTGAAGTGAGTGAAAACTGAATCCACCTCACTAACTATAAAAGCTTATGGATTCTTTTTATAGTAAATATTGCATTAACAAGTCAAACTTATGCATTAATTAAAGTTTTGTGTTGAAGCTTAATAGTAAAGATAACTTATTTACACAGTCGGTGAACTTAGTATAGTAAAACACGATGCATTCATCTGCAAAGCAAGGCGCCACGTGGTCGTTCAAAACGCTCAAAACGTTACGTTCTATTAGAGCATATTTGTTTAGAAATCAATAATTGAAGTTCATTTCAACAATTTCAACTGGAAGATGTGTATCAATTCAAATATAAAAAATATGATATAATATACGGAGCAATCATGTTTCATTTTGACCTCCCAACTAATCACAAGAACGTCCTAAGCCCGCACGATATAAGCTAACAAATAGCGTTTCATAACGAACTCAACCAGAACAACAAAAGCACATGCACGCACCTGTACGAGGCGTGTGTTTTTGATTTTCTTATCAAACTGTTCTCAAACATGCACCCAGAATCACCCATTAAACCTTCACTGTTTCTCGCATGCATGCAAAACTGTCCACCAACCCCACACAGATGGTGTCTCATCGTGTCCCGAAAACAAGGTCGGAAATAGTCGCAAAAAATGGTGTTCCAAAAAATGCGCAACATCACTTTTACTAACCGTTGTCGAGCATATAACGATCCGGTGTTAAAGTGTGATAAAAATGAGCAATATAATTTCCAAACGGGCTGGGTGAAAAGCAGTCGCGACGACGCGTGACAGCTTGTTGCTGCTAATGGCCGCCATGGGAAATGGAGATTCGTGGTGATGGGTGGCCTCGAAGGAATAAACCAGACTACGTTAATGGAAGGGTTAATTGTTGGCTGCAACAAACCGCAGTGAGCAACCACAATGATAATGGTTGTTGTGCTTCTAAGGGGCTTTTCACTTGAACGCGGAATTACAAAGAAAATCTGCACCAAACATTTGTACCCAAGTGGCACTATTGCGTATTTATTGCGTTTCTTCGCTGAATCGGTACACAATTAGAAGAGTTTTCCCGTAAATTTCCATACCAATGCGAATGCAAATGCTATTCTGCTTATAATGTGGCCATGAATAGAATTCATGCTTAACCTAGCCCGATCCTATTTCCGTGCTATCCATCCCAGGCCACTTGTTGCAGTGGTAAAGACTGCACGAAGAAAATAGATAGCAAGACAGCCAGCCAGCCAGCACCAAAAAGCGATTGATTTCGTTTTTGGACCTATTCGGAGCGGAACGCCGCCGCACGGGTGCGTTGTTATTCGCTGGAAACTAACCCAAAAGTAGATAATTGCGCTATTTATAAACATGGCATGGCGCTATCTCGCCCTTTTGCGTCAGTGTGCAGGTGTGTCGCATTGGTGTGTACGCAATACACTACCGAAACCATCGTTTCAGGTGAGCCCGGTCGGTCGACGTACGAATTTTACTAAGATACAATATTTAGATCAAGTATCCTTTGGATTACACAAACCAAACGTGTGAGAAGCAGGGCGTTACTATGGGCCGCTAACGATGCGTTCCTTTTGTGTGTCAGTTGATTTAAATTTCAACTTTTGGCCAGGGCACAACCAAGGACCGAAGCATGAGGTCCTTAGAATTCATGGGTTGCTTCGTAAAATGGGTTCCTCGGTTCGACTACAAACACACAAAAAGGCTTCGATGGCCCGTTTCCAATGCCAACGGGAGCGCAACGGAAAAATTGGGTCAATGTAACGCGCGTACTCCTCCCCGAACAGAACGAACAGCAGAAGCACGGGGAAAACTACATCTGGGCAAAGTCAGATTCCCGTTTACGCTCCCCGTTCGGGTATCTCTCCCTTGCTCTCTCCCTTTGTAAACCAATGAGCCGAGCTACATATGCTATATCTCTTTCACTTGTTGTAACAAATTCTGTGTAGTATACGAACACAATTTACTCATCCCTCTCACCTGTACTACCGCTTCCTGGGAAATCGGGCGTCCTCTTCAGCACACGAGCGCCACACTCTGGGTCGGGAGAAAGACACAGCTGGTCGACAATACGCGCTGTGGAGCATCTCATCGTAGTAGGCCTGCGTTTCAGCTTCTCACCTGCTGTGTGTGTGTGTGTGCGTTCGCCTGTCAGTGCGACCTTGATCCTGCTTGCTTCGGGCTTCGTCCTGCGCTAACTGTGTTTTGTTCATCCTAGTCCTCCCTGGCACGGTAGTACCGGTGGCTGTGGTAATGGTAGCCGAACACCAATCTTCTCTGTGAGAGTAACGAATTTTCTAGCAAACATCCCGTCGATAAAGGGAGGATTGATGGTATTGTGACCTTCCTCCCGGAAAGTCCCTGGGATTCTGTACAGTGCGTGCGTGTATTGGAGAACAAATTCGACGTCTTTTTTTTTTTTTTGACAGCTTGGCAATAATAACAAGCGCGTACGAACGCTGTTCTTGATTCGCGCGATTCTGTACAATCTCTCTTCTTGATCCCTGTTGGGAAATGGGAATTAAGATTTCGCATGTTTTAAAGCAAGTGCGGCGTAATGAGGACGATGATTGGAAGTTGTTTTCCGGATGGATCGCAATCGGGACACAGTCTTATCTTGGCAAAGTGGCAAGCGGAATCACGGTGTAGCAGAATCATGTATAAATTAGTTAAATTTTAAACGAATTGTGACCGATGGGATGCTGCCATTTTGGGTAGCAGCAAACGAGAATGAAATGTCGCAAGGATCTGGCCGGGGATCTCAGTCTCCGAACAACAAAACAAGCTGAGCAGACTAATTTGAACCATCGTAACGATATGATTATTAGACGCGCTGGGTGTGCTTAATGGGCTGCTAATGGAGTTTGGCACGTGACGTGGACTTGGTAAGAATGATCCATCTTCAGCCAGATGTTGAACGTGGATGCTCGATATGGCACGGTTCGGTTTATTACCGAACTGTTTGTTTAACGAGCGAGTCAACCGACAACTTTACTTCTTTGTTAATGTTTAGTGTGGCAGAATGTGGAACTATTGAACTTAGAAATTCTTTAACTATTATTTAAAGTCTTTTAGTACATTCTCAAGCCATGATCAGTCCACCAGAGATTGGCAAGCCCAATTCATTGCTCACAGGAAGCTTCTCAGCAGGTCTTGTTCCCAGAGGCGTATGAGAGTACTGGGACAATAATTGTTCTGTACAGTTCCGGCGGTTCAGGATAAGTAAGAATCCAGAAGTAGATTCCCAAAATGTTTACCCCGGTATCTCGAATGACGCTCTATACGGCCAGATTCAAGAGAAGACAGACAAAACAATCTTCCTGGCACAGGCCCTTGATGATGGACACAAAGCTTGGAGGATTTTCTATCCTTCTACTTCTAATACTTGATGCTGTATAAAGCATTGAACCTCACGCATTTGGAGCCCAAAATTTGAAGTGTCCCATCGAGGATGAAAGCATCCTGTTTATCCTATACCTTATGAGCACAATAAATTGGAGGCTTTGATGCGATGTCCAGGTGTGCAAGAAGAAGAATAATCTTCAAAAAAAAAGACACCCCCGTCTCCGATTCTATATAAAGCATTATTTTTAGCTACACAAAACAGCGGAAAGGTGTTTACTGGAAGGATGATGATCGTTCTCCACACACACACACAAGAAAAAAACGGAGACAGATAACTTTGCCATTACTTATTGCTACGGTGGTGATAATTTCGCAACCTGTTGTGACTACTACATTGACGTCATCCGGTAAAATCTTGCGGGAAAACGGTTCTCTCGTTACGGGTATCGATTTCATTCCGGGTTGTTTTTTGGTGGTAGCTAAAGGTATTCGCATGAATTCATCAAAGCGGAGATTGCGGGAAGCGAGCAAACGACGACTCGACACCGCAAACTAAGCGCACCGGATGGAAAAGGAGAAATCTTTCTTCAATCAAACACACACACACACACACACACACACACACACACACACAGCACAACAAGTGAGCATTCTCACCTTACATCAATCATACCGATTGACATGATGCGGCATGATTTATGTTGATTTTGCCGCGATGACATACATTTCCTTCTTCCGACGTGCTGCACGCACAGACACAGGGATGGATGGCCTTCAGTTCATTTTAAGCGGGACGAATCTCGTTTTTCGGCCTTTACCATCTGAAGACGTCTCATGATGTTCGATGAACGTAACGGATGCTTCAGTTCGGCTCGGTAAAATCGGATCAAATCATAAATTGGCTCTAATTTCACGTGTGCTTATGTAAGGCTCGCGTGTGCCTTGCCGCATTAAGGCATTTGGTTGTTGTTGTTTTTGTGTTCCGAAGAATATGTGCCGGAAGTCATCGCCCAGTCCCAGCCAACGTACAGTTAATCAATTTCCTCCCCATTCGCAAGGCTTGTTTGATGAAGACGTCCGCCGTCTTCCGAGCTTCAGCTTTTTCTAGTCATGTTTTTGGTGGCTTTCTTTAGGCCAGGTTGAATGTTGAAGTAACTTTTAACGATTAAGTCGAACAACAAGACAAAAGCCATCCCCCCCGAAAAAAAAAGAAGCGTGTTGGCGCAAAATGCGGAAAACTGTTGCTCGCTCCCGAAAGCCACATTCCGGACGGGTTGTTCGATGGCCGGATCTGCCGAAAGGATTTCTCTCCACACGCGGTTATCACTCTCAGGCGTGCTCTCTCGGTTGGTGAAAGGGCATCGCACGTTAGGCAGGATCATGCTCCGAATGAATGTCTCTCCGTGCTCCGTGCTCGGGAGTGCTGACGGTTGGTTGGCCCGAAGCCTTCGAATGTTCCGAGCTCGAGGAAATTCTATTTTCGTCCTCGTGGTACCGCAACATTTGGGACCAGGCCAGTACACCCGTACGCCATGCAGAACAGAACACTCCACCTCACCGGATCTCTGCGGACCCGAGCGAATAACCTGTGAAGTGGTTGTGTGTATGTGGTGGTCCTCTCACTCGTGCCGTGACTGCCGCTCGTCCATCTCTGCCGGCCGCCCAGTGGAATGGGCAGTAGCAACAGGCGAAGCAACAGTTAGCATAGGCCAAAGCCGAACCAGTACAACCGAGCAGAGTTTCGGGTATGGTTGGCCACATCGCCCGTGGCCTCCACGCGTCGGTCGGGACTTGTTGAGATTGTTGAGCAAATGAACACGCGGAGCGAGCGAACAGCTGCTGCTGCTGCTGCCGCTGCTGGTGCTACTGATACTCGCAGATAAATCGTAAATGACCAGGACCAAACCCAAGGCCGTGTACAGACAGCGGATGCAAATCCACGCCAACAAGGAACGGGTTGCCAAATCGATCGTACCGAGTAGAGCAAAGTGAGTTTCGAGAAGCGTAGGTAGAGAACTTTAATTATTCATCCGGCGCCTCATATTTGGAGTGGAACTAAGGGCTCCTTACCGGAACTTGAGACTTCTTCCTCCAAAAAGAACGCCTTGTAATTGAAATCGAAGCACTCTGGGACGCTTCCCAAGCACCCTTCCAATCATATAGCAATCATAGCAACAGCTGACTTTTCTCTGGCCGCTAGTGTTCGCTACAGTGACAGCGTGAGAAAAGCGGAACCTTTACAGCATGGGTGCATAGTTCAAGTGACGACGGCGACCGTTGCTAAAGCCCGCCTCAGCATAACCATAAACGTTTTGTTCTGGACTGGTATTGGGATGGATAGAGCATAAAGCATAAATACGTAATGTGCCTATCATAATATCGCGCGTGGCACGAACCACGAACCGTCGGGCAGGATGTGAGCGAGAAATGTCGAAACAGTCGCGTGCGACGAGAGAGTCGTGATGCGTGAGTACGACGACGACAAAACCCGACGACCGACCTACACACGGACACGCCGTGCTGTCCGCTCCGGAGGAAAGTGAAAATTTTCCTCTTTTCCAGTCGTAAGTCATCCTTCGAGCGCATCAGGCACTGTTCAGACACAGTGTGCACAGTGAGTGAGTGTGTGTGTGTGAGTGAGTGAGTGTGTCTCTAGTACGGTGTTCGGGGGTCCTCTGATTCCCATTCTGTCAGCCGGATTGGCCGCACGCGCAGGTGGTGCTGGCGGTGGCGGTAGAGTGAAGATGAAGATTCATTTAAAGTTCCTTCAGCCCAAAGTGCAGTGAGACTAGTGTGTGTTTAGTGTCGTCGCTGAAAAGACCTCTTTTTTGTACTGTCGAAAGCTCAAGCCCAAGTCCTCTAAGGTAACTTTGATTAGTGAAGTGAAAAACGGACGAGTCCTGCGGAGTTCCGCCGCGGAAGATGGGGCACTCCATTAGTGCGGCCCATGAAACAGTGCGTGCAAATGTATGAGTGTAAGGGTAATTTGTGTTTCACATGTCCACGTGTGTGTGTGTGTGTATGTGGTGGGGCAGCTCATTCCGGAATTCATTAGCGTACTGTGACGTGAGGCCCCAGACACAGAGAAAAGGTCCTCGAATCAGCAGCTTTTTTTCGGAAGGGTAATTTACCTACAAGCCGGACACACACTGTTGCACACGAAGGAGCATTGGTGGTGTACTCCAAAAAGCTCCACTATCCGCTAAGCGTACCAACAAGCAGCAACACAAAAGGAACCACCTGTCGATTGCAGTTTTAAATTAAATTCTCTCACTTGTCAATCAGCTCACAGAGAGTTCTGTGGTGGTGGTGTGGTGTAGCTGGAGGGACGACGCTTTCTGTGGCACGCCACCGTGAGAACTGCTCCACACCTGCTTGATTTCAATTGCGCATAATTAACCACGATTCCCCGGGGGTGGATATCCTGGGCAGTGTCAGCCGTTGATCGCCGTTGACCGTGAAGGTGATAATTATGGCATGATTCATCACTATCTCCACACTAATCAGATGTCCTTTTTTGTGATGTTTTCATCCCTACATTGCTATATCCTTGTAACAGACTGTGCTGTAACAAGGTCTGGTAAATGGGGAGCAAACGATTTTCAACTCCATTTCACAACACACGCGTACGCATGGATTAAGGAGTGGAGATTGATGGGACACAAGCATCACAAGAAGCATTCTCTCATAGCGAATCAAGAACGATGAAAAGAATGTGCTTGGAATGGGGGCTCCACACGCTTCACACAAGCGCTCTCAAAAATCCCCAAATCCTGTTCTACAAGAATTCCTGGAAAATGTGTAAGAAATTGCGCACGTTGACGTATAAACCAAACCCCAGCTCTTGTAAAGAAGGTAACATTTTCCAACGGCCCGAACCTTTCGCTTAAATCCGTTGTCTGATGACAACGGAACAACGAGCAAGCGGCAGATCGAAGAGCTTTCGAGGTAGAGTTGTTTTTTTTTGTTGCTTAAAACAATGCGCAGCTTTGATGTTTTCCCAGGGTGGTCGGTCTGGCTGGATGGTTTGGATGGTTGATTGCGCGCCCACACGAGAGCAAGGACATCCGGATGAGCTACTCGATGGGATGGGTGTGTAACCTTGCGGCGATGTCCAGGCTCTCCGTGTGGCCTATTTTCCACACTGCACAGTATGCAGCAAGGTCATTCCAGACAGACGCTGACTGGAGCGGAACAACAGGTCGTCGTTGACAGTGGGTGAGGTGTTGCACTACTGTCCTTGAGCGTAGAGTGGGTGTGTGTTTGTGTGTAGTTATCTTGCTCTGCATACGATGATCAAGGACAATCTATTATTTGATGAAAAAAAAAACTCGTGATCTAGTCCACAGATCCCAGATCTAGGCATTAAAAGACAACCTCTAACTACCGACAGTACTACCTAAGCAACGAGCCTTCATAGCCTACTCACTGGCAATAAAAGCTGTTCCTTCATCCAACCATGAGCAAATTTTCATTTTCATGCTAATGTGAGCAAAGCACAATGATGGCTCGCAAACTTTTCAGTCTATTGAAAAGATGAGAAAAACTTTACCGTTTACATCTTTTCATCCTACACCCTGGAGGGATGATGCTCATTCTTCGTACCGCGTGGATTTTAATATCCGCATTCCTCCCGGTGCGGCAACCAATTTCTGTGATGGTACTGCTAATGGACTAATTTTCTTTATTACGATTATTAAAAATAATCCACTGATATGCTACCGATGCGCGCACCCAGACACACATAAACTTATCTCGCACTCTCATCACATTAGCATAAGCGCTACTAAGCTGAAATCATATTACTGGCGCGAAACGTACGTAACTTGATGCCATATAATTTTGAGCACGTTTCGTCACCATTTGCCTTCCAGGAGGGCGTCCTCCTGCAAGCGCTGTAGTCTCCATTTATCGTTCGTCGAATAGGCAATACCCACACGATGATCTCTGTTCGCACTCGATCGATTCTGGATGACATATTGCGTGGGCAACTGTTCCCGGTAGGTAACTGGGCGATTCAGCAACGCACATCACTGATTTCTTTCCACTGCGTGTGACGTACTTCGCATACGCCAAAGCCCTTCCTATCAACGAGCATTTCGGCTGCCAAACATGATCGAACACTGCCGAGGGTTTAAGCAGAAGCTTTCCCGTGTCTGGCGCACGAATCTCCGAACCGGGAAGACACTGCTGTTTCGTGTTTGTTCGCTTCTTTCGTTTTCCGGCGTACTAGAACTGCGTGCCTCCATTAATCATACCACTCAGGATGTGTCAAGATTGGGACAGAGTCAAGAAGACGTCCGCCGTAAGACAATCGTGACCGGGTGGTCTCGCCCCGTAAACGTAGCGAAAGAGTGAAAGTCTATTCAATACGAACCGGAAGCATTTTTCTCGCTCCAGGAAGAACACTACAGCCAACAACGTCGACGATGATGATGCTGACGCTGATGATGATGGAATGAGGTTTTCCAAGTCGTTGCCGAACGATGATTTAATTTGTACGGGTATAAGAGCTTCAGTTTCGGTAAGGCAGCGCTTTTATTTATAGCATTCGGCGAATTCCGTCCTCGTACGGCCGGATGTGATGGGAAATCGGTGGAAAACGGCTGGTCAAACATCAACATTGGATGGATGGAAGTGATTTTCCCACTGATTGCGTGTTCATCTCACGACACGTGCGGAAGGTCTGCCCGGTGGGTTCCAGCAGTTTGCTGCCCGTAGAACCATGTATTAATCGTTCGGCAAGATGGTTCCTGTTAAATGGAGGAAATTTCGTGTGTTAAAAGGGACAAAAACAGATTGACCACTTCTTCGATTTGTTGTGCTGAACAGTACAGAAAACAACAAAAAGCAATCTTTAAAACTTAATTTTAACTTCCCATATCTCTTCGCAGTAAATAAGAGTCCTTCATCGTATCGAAGTTTAACTACCTAATCAAATTTTGATGATGCGCGTTTTTTCAATGCAAATCGCACACAATAACGGCCATCTAACAATAAGACAACAAAACAACCTTCTGCTTAAATACCGCTTACCGACCATATTCTATACTACTTTCGGAATTTTTCGGCACATTCAGGTACCACACCGAGCGAAGGAAAGTTTATTTTCATCCCGTCACAAAAAAAACCCATCCAACGCTCTCGGAGATGCGAATTTAATTGAAATGTATCTTACATTAGACGGCACCGCGCCACCAACCACTCCACTCGATCCAGTTCCCCGAAAAGATACGGCTTATCATGCTTTCGTGAGCTGTTTTTAGGCGCAACAAATATTCCCCGGTTGAGTTACATCCTTCCTGAAATCGACATTCGCCCGAGTGGGAAGCACAAGTTGGCTGTGAGGACAGGAGGCAGAGCGATGACGTCGACGCACTACGGTCCCGACGCATTTACATTCGACGAAGCAACGAACGTACCGGGTCATTACACTGCTGCCCGAGATCCCTCTCGAAAAGCTCTCTTGGAAAGCGGATACCGTACCGAGTCCACCGTCCTCCGGTTCGTGCTTGGGTTTTAGGATGATTTTCATCGACTTTCCGTCGGACCCGTATGCATGCATCCCGAGTGGCTGGAAGAAGGATTAGATTTGTGAGGCGTGTGGGAGGGCAGAACAGGGAGGATGGTTTTTTGCACTTGCTCTCCTGTTGTGCTTTGCAGCCTTGGCAGAAGATTACACCCGATGCTGGGACTCGATTCGGACGACCTAAAAATAAACCTCCGTTTGTCATGGGTTTGGGGTTTAAGGTACTGAATATTCTCTACGGTGTCCACGTCCTGTGGTATGTGTGTGTGTGTGTTGGAGGCACACGTTTTAAAAACGCTTCCGATTGGTACGAGTCTCAAGCAAGGACGGGTTGATAAAGGACAGACGTGCCACGGACGATCAGGCATTTCCTTTTCTATGCTTGCCTGAAATTATCGTGCATGCTTAGAAGGTATGTAGGGCGTGTTACCCTAGTTCTGAGCAAATTGGCAAAAACCGCAAAAGACTGCAGAAACTAACTAACCGTGGGAAAAGATGTTGACTGTTTTCTCGATGTGTTGGAAAATGCTCCATTCGGCATGAAGCATAGTTTGTAAAGAAGAAAGTTTCTAACTTAAACTATTCAATTCATTCAATCTTATCGAGCGTTCGGTGCGCATTGCATACCTAACAGGCGCATACAGACGCAATATGAGAACAAAAATCGATTCCATCAGCCATCATTTGCTTTCCCGTTACTAAAACCAACCGTTGAGGTTACAGATACAGATACATGCATTCTATTACCTTATCAATCGTTGCAACAAAAAAAGCAAGCCATCCGCCCTAGACACTTCCATTTGCGTTAGCGATTCCGAGGATCGTGGTCGTGGTCGATCCGGGCAAGCGCTTCCCTAGTGGAGGAGTTTCTTAATGCCACTCGATTGACTTCTAACTTCGGAAGCACTCGATAGCGCTCAATAGCGCAAACCACCATGGTACATTTACTACCGTGATTCGCGACCATAAACCCGCTTTAATGGGCTTGTAAAAGCTAACATGGAGAAGGCCACACCGTTTGCAACCACAGCAAACCCTCGCGAAAACGTGACGTTTCAGCAGATACCTTTAAGCGCGATGCAACAACGCGATGGCGCTGCGTGGGAATCCGTTGGGTGGGCGAAAAAAAAGAATGATGCAAACTTTTCGCCAACAAGACCGATTTTGCGGCTGTCGAAGTTGTCGAATATTGTGGGGGAGCGACTTTGTTGGCGAACACGTCGAGAACGATGTGGATACACAGGCTTGGGTGGGTACAGCAAACGGACGAAAGTTCCCACGAGCAACTTGAGAGAGAAAAAATAACCAACCACACACACACACGTACTTAAACATCGCCCTTACAAAATGGCAGAAAAAGCATCATCGAGGGAAGCATAAATATTATTTTAATGCATACCAATAAAACGGACCATTTTATTAACGATCCACTGGGAAAGAAAAACCCGCTGTATCGGCTCGTTTCTCGAGATGGAGGGTGATCAACATTTTGCAACATTTGTTGCCAATTCGCGGGAGGATACGCGAAGCAAAACCCGGGGTTATAAATAACCCTTCATGCTTATATTTGATTTGATTAGCAATTTGAATAAGTTAAATCGCTTAACAAAACACAAAAAAATGAAACAGCAAGTGGACGTTTTGTGTGTGGTTAACCGTTCATGTGACTTCGGTGCTTTAAAACAACAAGGCAACTCAATGAATGACTATTCTTTTCAATTGTCTTTCAATTGTCAGTAACATTGTCGGAAAATTCTGCTACCACAGGACGGGTGCCGACGAACTTCCGTATCAATGTCACTCGGTGGAGCGAACGAGTGCAAGCGCAAGAAAGAAACGTCAGACGATGGGACGATGCCGGTGCGAACAAAAACGTTCACGATGATGATGATGATGATGATGATGATGGTTTCGGAAAAGTGCACCTCGAGCAGGATGTAATGAGAAGTGGAGTACGATAATGCTCTTAGTGCAATGGCACAACGACGGGATCCGAAAGCTTCGGGCATTGCAAGTGCATTGGCCCTCTCCATCGTCGACGGCGGTCGTCAACCGATGATGTTGACTCGGCGGAACTGGGTTGGCACCGTTGTTTTCCGCGCCTGTTTTGTACAATCACAGGAAATGACAATCCTTTTCCACCGATTTGCTATTATTTGTTGACAGTTTACGGTGGCTGCAAACAGTAGTGTGCAGCTTTTTGCATGCACAAATCAGCTTTTTTGTTACCGTTTTTCTTTATGCTCGCCACCCGGTACGGATGCTTACGGGCGCTGTGAGACCGTTTTGTTTATGACCAGAGCTCGCACTCGCACCGCTTGACATACGGACGCCGGTGATGATCGGCAGCCGGGAAATAGCGTCCATCAAGCTGATTGAATATGGGCACCTCCATTTATTCCGATCCGCTCCGATAATTCTACCTCGCTTGCATTGGACGAACAGACCACATGCGTACACAGCCCGCCGTCTTCAGCCACCGACCAAACGCGAAAGCAATTTAAATATTGAACTCACGAAAAATCGATCATCTCGCTGGATTACATTAGCCGCTTATGAGAGCGGGCGCGTGTACACGTACTACACAAAATGTCATTTTCATCGAGCACCAGGCGCCTCCATCTGGCGATTGTGGTGTGTGATGAAAATGGGATCGAAAAAAGCTCCCTCCCTGAAGCATACGACGCCACCGGGTTGCGTTTTACTTTTTTTCCTTCTTCATTTCTATCTCGTCTATTATTGGTTATCGATTGAAGCCATTGAAATATTATCCCCTCGATACAGAGCGCGTGTGTTTCATTGTGGAAGGAAAGGAAGCGTAAGCGCGTAAGCTTTCCATACATGCGAGCGCTCGAATGGGTTTGCAGCAAAACAGGCCGACGTGAAACAGGAAGGATCGAGTTTTTGTTCTTCTCTTGCTAGCTTGTTTCATTGCGCCCGCTACCGATTGTGTGAATGGTTTTGTATTACGATTCGCTAAATTATCCTCCTACGATGCTACGATTTCCCGTTGGGATTTGTTTTTCTAATCAAATTTCATTCGTCACGTTTGCTTATGGTGTACGGCATGCCTGTCTGTGTGTGTGTGTGTGTGATACAAAAAAAGGATACACTCAAGAAATAATTGACCGTACAATACAATCTCAATCGATCGAATTTTCCTTTTACCGGATGCGGACAAACGATGTAAAGAGGAAACTTTTCTTTGTGTGTTTTTTTGTTCAAAAAAGCTAGATGAAAAGTCCACAAATGCAAAACACAACACAATGCAAGCTTTTGTTCGGACAGCAAAAGTATATGAACGGAACGGTGATACAAGCGCTCATATAACCACATCATACAGACCACCGACGAACACACCAAGGGAAGGTCAGCTAGTAAAAGTTTTCGCTCCCTTCTTTGCTATTAGAGTTCTGCTTTTACTTTTAATCTACCCATCTACCTGGCTTCTTTACGACTATGTCTGTGTGTGTCTGTGTGTGTGTGTGGATGCTTGAGAAAAGTTTCGCGTACCGCCCAGACGAGCAAAGTTTGGTTCCGAAACCACACAACCACCGGACAACCCGGTTAACGTCATCACGTCCATCAGCGCCGCACATAATTTCGTTGGAAATTCCTCTTCAAAGGGTTTTAAAGGTCGGAACGGCTGAGTGGCGCTACATTACCGACAGCGCCATCTTTGTCAAACCTCCTAACGCTCACTAACGGCGCGTAAATGATGCTTTATCTACCGCTGAAGTTGGACCGCGTTCTTCTCCGGCTGTCCGCACGCGCTGATGCTAGGAGTAGCGTGCGAAAGGTTCATTTGTCTCCATTAGGCTTCAACGTGGAGGGCAAACATCTGGGTGGCCGCCGCCAAGAATCTTCGTGCTCGCCGTGCGCTGTTGTGATGCGGGTGGTTCAAGATGATCATCCCAGCAAGCCAGCCAGCCAACTCGGAACGAGCTCGCGCCTCCGTAGGCTTGGCGTGTTCTTGTACCGGTTGCCGATTGGAGCAGCCGTAGCCGTACTAGTACTGCCGGGTACGGTTCTAAATGGTGCCATAAATCTGGTAATTTAACACCAATCGTTTGCTGGCGCTGGAGATCAAACGAACGAGGCGAATTGAAACCTCTCCGCCCGGTGGCAGGTTGATCGAGTGTAAATGGATTATCGTTATGGGTGTTTAGATTTCTTTCCATTCCCGGTGCCGGTCCCGGCGATGTGATTTATTCGCTCCTGGTTGCTCTCTAGAGAGCGCGAACAGATTAACTCCCAGCTCGCAACCGCAACCGCCAAAATCTCGCACACCCTAACCGCCGTGAGTTTTCCACGAAATTAGTGCTCCGTACTCTTTTTATTCCGGAGGCATTCGCATCCGAACCGCACACACACCGAACGATAAATAGCCGTGTTTATGCGATCCGGGGATGAGGTGGGTCGGTCCTCGCGCATATTTAATAAAATTATTTGCAAGCGCGAATAAACATAATTTTCGGCACACGGTGGCTTGTTGTTTTCGGTGGCCCCGTTTGGTTGGTTTGGTTTCTTGTTGGAGGCTGATAAGCTGTTATAATTCATCCGTCTCTCTTCTTCACTTTCTCGCAGTTTGCCAGCTGCCTCGTCATGATTAGCATGATGGACTAGCAGGGAGCACAGACGCGGCGTAGCTCATCAGCAAGCTCTCGGTAAATAATGAATTTCTGAGGGCCGCAACAGACTTCATCGTCTCTTTATCGAGCGCACCCGTTCCGGTACCGCAAGCCAGCCAGCCAGCCAGCCTACCACCGGGCTACCGACGCGGGTGTACTCGAGGGAAGCCGCGACAACCACTACCACCGCCACCCCCGCACAAGGGGGACGCTTTAACAGGCGGTCGACGAGGGGGCTGAAACACGGTGCCTGGCACAATGACGTTTTCTCATCGCTACTACTGCTGCTGCTGCTGTTGCTGCTGTTGCTGCCACCATCGCTGTTGCCACTGACGCGAGCAACGAGACGCGAGCAAAAAGAGAACAAACCTGAACAAACAAACAAACGAACGAACGAACGCCCCTGCCGAGTCATCGAGGCGGGAAGATATTGACGGGGCACACTGCGTGACAGCATGTGACAACAGTCAAACAATGCACTGCTTTGTGGGAATCGAATCGCGATCGGGAAACGTGCCCAGTATTATGACAATCGAAGACGGC
This sequence comes from Anopheles maculatus, assembly GCA_002091835.1. Lineage (NCBI taxonomy): Eukaryota > Metazoa > Arthropoda > Insecta > Diptera > Culicidae > Anopheles > Anopheles maculatus. Next base: position 35,560 of record KZ063276.1, read on the forward strand.
AGCAGAGACAAGCGGACAGTAAAGCAGTAAAGTGGCCGAATTGAACGTGTCCTTACACAGCTCACAGCGCTGTGCTTGGACCAGGTGCTAGCGTGTGTGCTTGTGGTGTGACACTGGTGAAGATGGTACACTTGCCCATTGGCAAACCGACGATGACAATAGCAGTGGCATTACGGGAACCATTCACCAGACAGCATCAAACATTTGGCCGCGAAAAAAAGGCCACCGTCAGTCGTAGTGCCGGTGTGGTGCTTGTGCTAGTGAGAATTCCACCATCGTAAGGTGTCACTTTGTTACAAATATTTAAAGAGTATTACCGAGTTGTGAGTGTGCGTGCGTGCGTGTGTGTTTGGGAGTTCGTGTGATAACAGTTAATCCCAGTGCTGAGTGAGCTTCACTTTTCCAACAAGCCGTTCATCGATGCTCAGCCCCAAAATGCAGCGTTCCGTGCGGGTAAACGAGAACCAGCTGATTATGCTGTCCGATCGGGCACAGTATGATCACTCGATGGTAAGTGGATACGTTCACGTCACACATATTAAGGGGCCTTCTTTATAGTTGTACACACATCCTCCAACTGCACAGTAGGCGAATCTAGGGACAGATGAAAAGAAATAGAATTAATTAATAACTTTTTGTATTTGTAAGAAGTAACATCAGAGACATGGTTTTAATAAGTGATCTCTCTGTTCTGCACTTTGGACAGAATCAGATGCCGGTCTTAATTAGCTAATACAACTACACGGAGACGATGACTTGATAACAACGAGCCTTGAGCTAGTTCTCAGGATAGGTTTAAGTACAGAGTTTAGGAAACAATACATTCAATTTAGAAAATAAATGTATAAAGCAAGTTACTATTGAATATTTTAGCCATATTTTCCGAACACTTTTCATACGAAAAAGCTTAAAAATATTTAGGAGCTTCACAATGGAGACGCCTGGTAATAATATGATTTTTTATTAGTAAACAAACAGTTCAATTAGTTCTGTAATTCGGCAAAACCTGTAGTTTGAGGTAAAAATTAAAATCCACAAAATTGAGCTAAGCATTCTTTTCCCAACGAATGCCCACCGGGCAGCAAACGTGTTGTTGTTCTTCGTTAACATATTTTATTTAAATTTCGGAACAGCCATGTCGGAACACTGATCCGCACACAGCACAAATAAAAAACAAACACAACACCCAAATAATGTTCACGTACGTTGTACGATGTTGCCCATGCTGTTGTGGTTGTTGTGTCCGCAGCAGAAGAAGAAGTTGGTATTTGCATGGACACAGCTAACATGCGACGACGAGCTAAGGGTTCATTTTCGACAAAACCTGATGCTGTGCGAGCAGGGAAAAGTTTTGTCGTTACAGTTATTTACCACTTGCCGGGTGGAACACATATTTTCCTCTAATTGAGCATCGTCATCCTGGCCGTGTTGTCGGATTCTCGCACCATGTTCCGTTAGCGTTGCGAGCGTTGTGTCGCACATGATCCCCTTGTGGGGAGCTTGTTGCTCCGACACAGACACGGACCGACGCTGCGGGTTAAACCAATATCAATTTAGAGTACAGCATGTTAACCCGGGACGGGCATGTTGAAGCGCTAGGGCGAAAGCATAAAGCCGCCAGGATTTGAAGGGATGTACCGTGGGGAACAGTTTGTTTTATAGTGTCGTAGGTTCTCGGATAATATCGTCGTTCAAAGTAATGCTCCGGAAAGTACTAAAAGTACAGAAGAACGAGCAACAGCAGAGCAAAAAGTTCTAGAGTGTATAAAGCTCGGTAAAGCTTCCCGGACTCTAAATACATCTATATCAATTAATCCTTGTTTGTCGTTGTTTCGCTTTCAGCACGGACATCTACACAAACGCACATCCGATAATAACAAATGGCAGATGCGTTGGTTTGTGCTCTACCAGGTAAGTCGTGCAGGTGTTGGTGTAAATTGCGCACCCATCAACATCATCATTAGCAAATTACTCTAATTCGTGGTTGTGTTTATTCTCGCTTCTCCTATTTCCCGCAGAACTTACTCTTCTACTACGAATCCGAACAATCGTCGCGGCCCTCCGGACTAATCTTTCTGGAGGGCTGCTACTGTGAGCGGCTTGTTTCAGCCCCCTCGATATCAGGACCCCCCATATCAACTAGCAGCGGTCAGGCGCCGAAAATTATTAAGGAAGAAAAATTACAGGTACGCGCATTATTTTCCCAGCCACCACCACACATGGGGAAGGAAAATCAATTTTCGGTATCGTTTACGGACATTTTGTGTTAGTTTTCGTTGTCGCTTGGCTAAGCGACGCTTCGTCCTTGAACTTGTTGTAGACGAGCACGGGTGCACGTACACAACCGTACCATGCTGGGCGTACTTGCCAGAGGTTTCATATCGCGCGGATGTCCTGGGTCGAAGCCCGGGCGAAAAGTGTCATCGTTTTGATTGGGGTTTTGGCTTTGGTGCTTGCGGCGGTACGGTTCGCCCGGGGTTTTCTGGGGATTCTGGGACACGAGGATGTTGCGATAATCCTTCACGCGTGAACTTGAGCACACGCGGGGAAGACGGGACGGATAGAAAGGACAAGGACGAATGGGTGAGATTGGAAGAAAAATTAATATATGAGACCAATTTATCACATACGCAGTTTATTGCCGGGACGTGAAACATTCGTTTACGGGGTTTTATGGCCGCCCGGTACCACCGTCGTTGATCGCCCAGCCAAATGTGTGACAATCATTGTTGCGAGCGCGCGTTTATGCACTGCAAGTCGCGCGGCAGGTGTTAGATTACACTTTTCCCGGTGTACATAAAACGGACACCGAGCAACGGGTAGAGCACGTAATGGCAAAGCGTAACACATGTAGGGAGCGACGGCCAAATGTGAACATAAATCATCACCCACCGTGCAGCGAGAAGAAGCGAAACAATCTTTGCCGTTTCGGGTGCGTATCGATTAGAAGGATTACAAAGGATTGCTACATTGAAAAATGGAATTGAATTAAAAAAGGAAGGAAGATCAACTGTACAATGAATTCCCGTTTACGATTACATCGCTCCTAGGAGCAAGCTGTTTTTTCACATTTTATCACCATAAAAAAAGCAACGAAAGTTGTGGCCAGCTTGCTCTCGTCTAGATCCGAAAGGCACGATTTGCAAATGGGGAAAGTTTTTTTTTTTTCGTTCCCTTCTACGAAGCTATCGCAACAAATCGTCGGGCGGTTCACAAAAAAAGCGAGAAACCGAGAGCTTTTCCCACCCAAAAAAACAGCTTCTTCATAAAACGGCACCTGGCGTGTGGGTGGCGTCAGAAGTCAGAAGGTCGGGGGAGAGAAAAGAAGCACCGGACGCAGCAACAGGCAGCAGCAAAGCAAGGGCTGCCGGTAATCAGATATTCATGAACAACCCTGAGATGAGGTTGAAGAACGATGAAATTAAGACGTGAAGGCGTGCGAGATCAAAACCATTCAGCAGGTTGAGTGAGCTGTGCTGCAAGGGGCACACGGCCGGTTCTTCGTTTGCTACTTGATAACATAATAAGAAAGTCACATGAATAAAACATATGCTTAAGAGAACGCTCTGTACACCGATGTCCATTGTCTGCTTAACGGTGCGGCGTTTTGTTCTACGCTTTGTACGCGGACAGGACACGGTGCTATGCTATGCGGAAGTTAAAGTCCGGCGCACCTTCCTCTGCCGAGGTCAGTAGCGTGTCGGCCATTTTGAACTTCATTTGCCCAATCTAAAGCACCCACAGCAGAGCGCTCTTTTTAGAGTGAACATAATTTTTAGTCTTTTTTGTTCCCTGTTCCGTGCCCTTAGGTGTTATTAAAAAAGCCAAAAATGGATTGTTTGTTTTTCTTTCTTTCCCACTTTTCAATCGTACCTCAAATGGGAATTTGACCCTCCTCGGGATGGGGCGTGCAGTCGTGCGCAAAAAGTCAAAGAAATATCAAACTGCCCTCACACTCCTTCTTCTCTTTTTTCCGTCCTCCTCGCGTTGTCGTCGTTGTAAAATTGAAAAGTTTTGCTTCTGCAGCTTATCTGGTGGATCGAAAATTTTGGCAGCGTCGGAAGGATACAGCGGGAGAAAACGGGTGTGTTTTGCTTGTCAGAGCGATTGATCCATTTCCTTGGAATAGGAAACGAATGGTGACGCGGGCGTGTGGTTTTTGAGTTTCCTTTGTCCTCTCTCTCTCTCTCTATCTTACTCTCTTAGCCTAACCAATCAAACTAAATTATAGCAATTTTAGGCGTTTACCGTCGCGCGCGCTTCGGAATGCGAAACGAACGAAGAATGGTTCAATTTCAGTTACGATTTAGTTCCATCATGATTAATTCACAATGCTGATGAATCGATCATTTCAGGGCGTGTGTGTGTGTGTGTCTGCGTGATACGCGATACAATCAGCGCATTTGTGTCGAAGTTTGGGAACGTGTTTAATACACACGGCAGCAGTTGTTGATTATGTTATTTTCACTGTATTATTAAATCAACAACGGAAGGCTGATTGTAACGAAAACATACTTGAGGATTTGACTTGAGAATCGCTGAAGATTTATTTATACTAACTTTTACCCTCGGCAACCGCTCCTCGTTTCTTTTAGTAGCAAAGGAACTCAAAGTACAGTGGGTTTCAGCTTATTGTTCACGCCTAACGGTTAGGCTATCCGCATACATTTACCGAGCCAAAGATAGTTCGGATGGATGTAAGATGAACTATTGGGAATCACAATTAAACCTTCAGCTAGTAGACACACCTTCGCTATTTCGCTACAAACAAAGAGAAAGTTCTTCCGACTTTTTCCACGACGCAACACATAATTTCACACAGTCAATAAAGTGTGTAGCTAGCGTATATTAGTTAATTACTTATCGACCCTCTGAAGCCTTTCATTATAATTACAATCTATCAGATGCTACAACCGCTTTTGGCTTGCTGAAGAAATCCTTGATACCGCGCACGGTGTAGCGCTGTTGTCTGATGAAGATGCAACAACGACATTGCCTACACCTCATTTATCCATGTGGACGATTTGAAACGGACGTCATTCTTATGACTTAACAAACCTAAAATAGTTTGGAGACAGCAATAAACACTGTTGTCTCGAACGCACAGGTATTTTTAGTGGAGAAGATTCCTGAAGTGAACAGAAGCGCGTATCTCAACAGCTAAATTGCTGCCGATGCTGACTTTTGAAGATAGGTGTAGCTTTGGATGACCTTAAAGATGCAATCTGCATTGACTAGATTCGCCTCTGAAGCTCGGATGATCATCTCAAGCATCAGCTTAGAGAGTAGAGATACTAGGCTAGGCATAGGACCACGATGGTAGCAAAGGATCTTGAGTTGAGGTGATGTCATTGCCATTCGAACAAGCATGGTAAGCTTATCCGGGACTCCAAACATACTCTCTGCGTCGTATAATGATGGTAAGAGTGCAGCTGCTGCTCGACCATCTCTCCCGGATTTGCCTCACGGAATCATCTTTCATAGTTTTCGACGAATGGGACTAATTTTTGTGAACTGTACACATTCTTCGCTACTCACCGTCTGTGCCTTAGTGTGACTGTTTACACGAGTTAAGCTAATTCACTTCAAACATGCAAACACTCAAAATGATGCGATAGTGATGCGATGGCTCTTTTGAGGTTCGTCGGACACTTCATCCATCCCGCTAAATGGGCCCACTGCCTCGCCCTCGGTCGGGCGTTTATGGTGCGAATAATTAATCCCACTCCTTTCATCGTCACAGCTGCTGGCAATTATGGCAAAATCACACTTTTCAAGCAGCACAAGATAAGCAGGGAAGAATTTAATTCGAACCCTTATTCGGTTTTGGTTGTGTAATGAGTTTTCTGTTTTGGTCCTGGCGCCTCGACCTGCCAGAACAGAGCGGCAGGTTCGGCAGGCGGTTTCGTGGTTGCAAAGCTGGTGGCAAGCTTTGGAGTGTTTTGCACCACATTGCCATTGGCGAAATGGGATGATAAAAACGCTTCAGCGTCGGAGCGAATGGTAACGAACTTTGGTACATAGTTGGATGCAACTGCGAACCCGAAACCCGTTGCTGCATTACAACGTCGAGGGGGATGGGACGTCTTCTACAGGCCACGACGCTTCTTCCAAAGTGTTTTCTCTGGCAGGAAAACAATTTAATCAAATTTGTTAGCTTTAGCTAGCTCGCACCAAAACAACTTGCCCTCCAAATAAAGCAATTCAAAGTGCTTAAAAATTAATCGACTCAGCACATGTACACTAACGCTCCTTTGCGGAGATTTACTTCAGGGACTTACTCTGGGACGCCGATGTGTTTGTGTTGGATGAATTTTTCAAACGAACCGTGCCGTTTCCGGTGCGCTTTCACTTTGGAGCACTTTTTTATTGTGTCATGGTTGCGCCTTGTACACCATTCTAAAACAACCAGGGGAAAAAGACCCGCGGAAATGGACGAGCACGATACGGTTCTCCTGCCATTCTTACTTGTGGTCATCTCTTGTGCTGAGGAGCATTGTACGATTGCCGCTGGATATGAATGCAGACAAAACGGACGTTTCAACAACAATGCGGCATACCAGTGCGCTAGAGACCCAGGACCAGAGGATCTAAGACCGAAGAAGAAATGGAAGGAAATTTGATTACAATTTCTCGTCTTGTTCTTCGGCGTAGTATCTGAATGGCGAAGGCAACTAGTCAGTAACATGACGAGCTGGTGGAAGAAAAGGATGAAGTATCGTACCACAGCAGCAATTGCTGGGCCTCGGTATTTATAGATTCATAAATCTAATCCATCCCGGAATGTAACCGTGGAGAACGGGTGTAATATTTCATTTAACCTCAACTGCGCTCCGCGTATAGCTCCACAAACGATTTGTTTTCGGTACAGGAAAACAAAACCCGTGATACACATTAAAGAGCAACCATAAATGCTCAATACAGCGACTCTAAGTAATTGATCCTTTTTCATTCGCGGAATATGCAAAAAGGGGTCCATATTTGGGGGGTTTAAATTTAAATTGGGTTCAATAACAGAGCCATAATAGGATTTCTTATTATAGGGAATGCTTGTTTCCTATAGAAGCAACAATTATAGAGATTTTACAAGAATGTCAATGCCTTACGTACATGAGACGATAAAAGTCCCAGTTGATTTCAGAACACTATCACGAATAGGTTGCCTAATATGTTACTTTTTTAGTTTGACAGAAAAACATCTAACAGTCCTCTAGGTGTCATTTGTTTTCCAACAGCATTGCTTCACCATTTGCTACCGACGAGAAAATCAAAGACAGTACGAACTGCGTGCAGCCACGGAATCAGAGTGCTCTGCCTGGATCATTGCCATACGCGAGGCAAGGTAAGTGAAGCTTAACTATCAGAACTTCCTGCTAAAAGAAAAACAAACCCCCATTATCCTAGTTTAATGATGGTGCCCGAATGGTGGATGACTTATAGCCGTTCCCAACGTGAGAAATAGTTATTGCATAACTTTACATGTTTAATTAAGGTTTTTCTTTTGGTTTTGGGAACCGAACGAATGTTTCTATTGAAGACAGTGTAATAAATCTCCCACCCAGCTCCACCCACTTTCCCACGGGGTTCACGTACCGGACCGGGTCCTTATTTAAATTCTTCACTTCACTGTCCTCATGCATATTCATTGCAAAAGTGAGAAGCCAGCCAGCAAGAAACCGGCAGCCGACACTCGACTCCCAAACGCTCTTCAACTGATTGCATTTTAATTAGTACACTTGTCGGCTTTGAAGGCTTGCCCTCTCTCTCTCTCTCTCTCGCTCTCTCTCGCTCTCTAGTGAGGTGCACTTTCTACTGTGGAAACGGTTTTCTTTCTCCTCTTTTTCCTTTTCCCACCTCACCTCCATCTGGTCCCTTTCGAAATGGTTCACATAAATATATGTATTTCTTCTGTATGTTCAACCGCTCGTTCGCTCGACACGCGCGCTCTTGAATAAACACCACCGCCAGCTTCAACAAACTGCTGCTTCAGAAGGAGGAACTCGAGCAGAAGCATGTCCATCTGTTGCAAGTGGTCGAAAGCGAGAAAACGGCCAAATGGCAGTACACTCAGCAGTGCGAGGAGCTCGCTTCGGAAATACGAAAGCTTCGTGCCGAGGTAAGTATGTGTGTGTGTGATTTGTGATGGAACAGGGGACAGAGGACAGAGAACAAGTAGGAAAGGGACTGTCGGGAGGATTGTTTGTACGCGTGTTTGTATCCCGTGGGACAGAACGGTACGGCACAGAAGAGAAGGTTATTAATCGTCTCCAGTTTTTGCTTGCCTTTCGCTTCGCCACACACTTCAACGACATTGGCCGGAAGCTTTTCCGGAAGCATTCAGTGGTTTCTGAGAAGCCTGGCCTGGGTGTTGGAGACAAGGCAAGCGGTAGGCTATCAGCGAGTGGGTTGCTCGGGTATACTGGTAAAGCGGTGGCCACGCACACAGTTAAGAACTAATTATTGTTTTGACTTTCCTCGTTTCCGGTTTTGGCGCGTGTCGACATTCCGTTTTCACGATATTTCCTGGCGGACGGCATTTGCTCGTTTCCGGTTCGGCTAGATTTGTGTGCTCAGAAAGGAGACCCGCTCGAGCTATTCGGCCACACCCGTCGGACGGGGTAGCTTCAGTGTGCCGGGTGACTCGCAGGACGATCACGGTTCGCTCCCAGGACTATGCGCCTCGGTGCAGGATTCGATCGAGCTGCGTAAGATTAAGAAGGTGCAGAGCTTCTTTCGCGGATGGCTATGCAGACGGCGCTGGAAGCAGATCGTGGAGGAGTACATCCGGTCACCGCACGCGGAAAGTATGCGCAAGCGGAACCATCTGGTGTTTAGCATGGTCGAGGCGGAGGAGGAATATCTCGAGCAGCTGGAGGTGCTAGTGGCCTGCTTTTTACGCCCATTCAAGATGGCTGCCAGCTCCAAGAGACCGCCCTGTTCGCACGAAGACGTCAACTCGATATTTCTCAACTCGGAAACGGTTCTGTTCCTGCATCAGATCTTCCTGAAGGGATTGACCTCACGACTGGAGTCCTGGCCAACGCTAGTGCTTGGTAAGACTGCTTCTACTCCGTGACTAAACAAAAAAAAACACACACACAAAAAAACCTGTGCCTGGGCTGCTCGCTAATGATGCCACACGGCCGTTCTTCACACTTCTTGCTCACCTACCTAACGCAGCCTTCTTGCGGCCCGTGCACGCCTCACATCCCTATCTGCCCATTCATCTTTTTGTATAAAATTAGCTTTAATTTTCCGAATACATTTCTAGGCGATCTGTTCGACATGCTGCTGCCCATGCTGAGCATCTACCAGGAGTATGTGCGCAATCACCATTACAGTCTACAGGTGCTGACCGAATGCAAGAGCAACACTAACTTTGCGACGGTGCTGAAGCGCCTGGAAGCGAAACCATCCTGCCAGGGCCGCAGTCTCGAAACGTTTCTCACCTACCCGATGCATCAGATTCCGCGCTACATCATCACGCTGCACGAGCTGCTGGCACACACCCCGCACGACCATGTCGAGCGGAAGAGCCTGCAAAATGCGCGCCAGCAGCTCGAAGATTTGTCGCGCCAGATGCACGACGAGGTGTCGGAAACGGAAAACTTACGCAAAAATCTTGCCGTCGAGCGGATGATTGTCGAAGGTTGCGATATTCTGCTCGACGTCAATCAGGTGTTTGTGAGACAAGGTGAGATCGATCGATGTGAGATGTTTGAATGTAACGGCCGTTTTCCTGTGCGTGCTGTCAGATACACAACTTATGCTGTCAAATTTACGTTCACAGGAAGCTTGGTACAAGTTCCGCCTGGTCGAGGACGAATACGCAGCCGCCTAGCGTCCTTCAAAAGCGAACGAGATGCCGTTCGGCAATGTTTCCTGTTTTCGAACCACATGATTATAGCAACAAGGTAAGGAACCCTGCCCGGAGCTTTTCCTTTCACGCTGTGAAATGTTTCATGACACATTCTACGAAGGAGAAACGTGAAATATTTCATACTATGCATCAGATTTCGATTAGGGGATGTTTTAGGCCACGTGAGAGCTTTTGAAGCTTTCAACAACGATTCCTTGGGTTGGGAAAGCAAACAATTATCTTTGAACTCAACTGAATTTCCAGAACATCGGGCGGCCGTTTACATCTGCTACCGGATGTGGGAAAAATTCCTCTAGCTGATGCGACTCTCGTCGAAGATCCGAGCGAAGTTCAGCACGATGATGAGGATGCATCCGTTTGTTCCGCATCGACCCGTGGCAGTACGTTGAGCGTAACAGAGTCGGTCAATGCGGGCAACCGGGACTTTAAGATATTTGTTGAATCGAAATCCGGAGCCCGCCACGGAATCCATCTAGTGGCACCCACAATTCAAGACAAGGAAGCATGGATAAGCGATATCTCCCAGTGTTTGGATAACATTCATATGCACTCTTTGCTTTCGCCGGGTATCGGAGGCTCCTCGGGAGGTAAGTAAAGACCTGAGGCTGTACCGTGAATGTTGACTGTAGTGCAAACTATCAGCTAGCTGTTGCCTGCTCTCATCCCGGTGGTATCCTGATCCAGTCTCTTTCTCTGTTTCTCTCTTCCCACTGCACCACACAAAACTGTATGTCACTTGCCCTCTGGATGGAAACTGGATGTGCTTGCATTGATCCCTTCCCTTTTTGAATTGCATGTTTCTTGTGCCTGGGCGGCGGTTGTCGATTGTTGGCGAAATCGAAATCTGAAGCATCTCTTCTTGCAGGCCATCAAGCGTTACGTGCCGATCCACGGCTATTTAAGGATGACGTCGATATACGTTTCTCGAGAACATTGAACTCGTGCAAACTGCCGCAGGTGCGCTACGCTACACCGGAGCGTTTGCTGCAACGTCTTACGGATCTGCGGTTCTTGTCGATAGACTTTTTAAACACGTTCCTGCTAACGTACCGGGTGTTCACTGACGGTGAAACGGTTCTGAATGCATTGAAAAGCGTTTTCTACGATCCCCCGGTGGAGCCATCGTGCGATTGCGAACATCAGACAGATTTCCTTGAGCTACCGTATCAAGACGGCCGTGCTTCTCCACGCCGCACATCCGGAGCAAGCTCCGTTTCGGGTAAGCTGCTGTGCAAGCCATGCCAATAAGTGAATCGGACGTGTCAAACATTCAATGAAATGGCTTTATTTTCCTCGGCGCTAGGTTATTGCTCGGAAGGAGCGGACCGTGATCGCTCCATGAGCGGTGACTCAACAGGTCTACGCTTTCGGGGCTCTCGCAGGGGTTATCAAAGTCACCAGAACTCCGAGCAGGAAACGCTCTCCTGGATACCGGAGCAGGTGGGTCCAGTAATAATCCACAGCACGCATCATCTGAACGAGAAGGTCGTGGAGGAGAAGCCAATCGAACCGACGGGCGGCACGGCACATGTGCAGAGTAAATCTCAGCACCAGCTTCATCAGCAACCACAGGACGACTCGTACCTGGTAATACCGAAAACGATGCCCGGCTCGAGTAGCTCCGATACTTTAACAGGTGATTAAGCAATGTTTATGATACATTACACACTTCCGCCTCGAGTGTCCCACACTCTGACCGGCCTGTGTACTAATCCTCGGTGTCGTGCGTTGTACATCTTTTAGAAACGGCCATGAGTGGTCCTTCCTCCCCGTCCAATCTGAGCAGCGTCACACTGGTAGGATCAACCGGTTCCGGGGGACAGGATAAATCAGACGACACACCAACAGAGGGAACGTTTAAGTACGGCAAAGCACCCACCAGCCCATTGCCCGAGCGTGTTAATCCTAAGGCACACAAAATCTCTACCCATCACTCCACCACGACCATCACCGCTTCCACCACAACACCCCCTACGCCCACCATCTGCACTACGGATACAAGCCAAACGGAGCACGGGCCCGGTCAGACATCACGAACACCGGACAAACAACAGCCAGCTTCGCAGGATCAGCAACAACAACAGCAGCAGCAGCAGCATCATTCGCCACAACATCAGCAGCAACAAATTAAAACACCTCCAACACCCCCGACCGTCACCACCACTCCCTGCTACAGCCCCTCCAACGGACAACCGTCGAATGGTGCTGCCCCACTGCACCAGCAGTTACAGCAGCAGCAATCACTTCCGTTAAAATCGGAACAAGCCACCATCGTACAGGGACGGCTCGAGATTGGAGGTCCGAAAATCGTAACTCAACCTTATCTGACGACCACGACTACAACGACGGTTACGATAACGACGACGACAACGGCCACGTCTACAAAAAGCATTTCGCCGCCTCATCTGCTGCCGATGGACCGTCGCCCAAGCGTCGGCCACAACATTGCCATCCCGCATGCGGCCCTCTGTCAACATCGACACAGCCTGCAGCTGAACGGGGATGGCAGCCTGTTCAACAAGGTACGTGTACGAACCAGAGTTCTGGGAACGGGATTAGAAATCACTCGCTAGCGCGCTGCGGGAGCTAGCCTTCGGGAGAAGCTTTACGGTGCGGTACCCACTGACCACTGTACACCGGACGACCTTTACCATTAAATTACTATTACGGCTTAAGCTCATGCCACAGCGATGGGTATGCCCGCTGCCGGACGGATTGTACACTGTTTTACGGTTCCTTTCCGTTCGGCTTTCCGTTGGGTCTCGAACACGCCAACTGCACAGCGCAGTTCCTCCGTGGAATGGGAAAATTGTACTCGTTTGTTACACTGTACCGTGCGTCCCGGTTTGTTTGCCGAGTTTCTTTTATGATTAGCAAAATCATTAACACTGTAATTAGAATTTTTCCAAAAACCCTACTACAAATCATCAAAGGTTGTTTGCGAAAGTAGACACAAATTGTACCTTTTGTCCTGCACATATTCACAGAGCGAAAAGACTAGCAGCAGCAGTCCACGATTGACGACTAGGAAGTTTTCCGCTCCAAAGACACCGGAACGACAGCGCAAGAGTCTGTTTGGAACGCCCCAGAGAGATCGGGATTCTTCCAGGTACGTACCATCCCATTACCCGAGTGTAATGTGTGTGTGTGTGTGTGGCTGTGTGTTTTCCGGGAAGGAAAAGCATTTTCGAAGCACACTGATGCACACACTGTGTCACTCTGTGGGGATTCCTATCGGCTTCCTTCGATGGTTTCAGGCTTATGCGTGTTAAGGCTTCAGTTGTCCTTCATAGTTTGTCTGCTTGGAAGCTTTTGTTAACCTGTGCGGGGGCATTTGCGCTACCCAGAGCCCGTAGCGAGAAGCATTGGAGTTGTCCATTCGTCGTACAGTTATTTCTTCGAATAAATCATCTCCTCTTGGTGTTTCCCTTCGTATCAGCTACATGCATGCATACGGCGAAAGCTACTCGTCAACATCGTTACACGAACGCTGTGGTATGATTAATTATTCGCTAATTTATGAGCGAAGTAGACACAACGGTCAGCATCATCCATTGGTGTCCTTTGACAATAGTTACACGCATGTAATGTAGGGCTGCTGCTGCTGTATGCAGTTTTCCGTGTATAATTTACCATTCCTTCGAAGGTCATGCGTTTGATGCCGAACGCTAACGCATCCAGCGATGCATGGAGATTCGCAGTAAAAGGGTCCGCCTGATTGTGACAACGTAGCAACATTTTTGTTTGTTTTAAATCATCGGCCATACGCATCCATACGCTGCTGCAAATGATTTGTGTGCGTTTAGTACTTGTGATAATATTGATGCAATTAGCAAGGGGCGTTTAAGCGATGCTGAACTTGCAGTTTGCGTGTGTATGTGGCTCATGAAGCTTTAAGATGTTTGCTATTCGGTAACTGACCTTGTTTATCATGAGATGTTGAGGTTCCTGTTTCACGTTGTACCATGTATTGTATATATTCTTCACATTTCATATTTGTTGTCCTCAGCTTTCACCGAGATAGATTCACCGAGTACGCAACACGATTAATTAATATCTGTAGTAATCACTCCGTTTTAACCTATCCCGCTTGATAACCAATATTTTCCCTCTGCACTTATTGCAATACTCGCAATCACATACACACGCCATGTTTTTTTTCTCTTTACCCTGTCTTTCTATCTGTTCTCTCTTCACCGTTCGTTCTCAGCACGCGCCGATTTTCCGAAAGCGACGACGACATGGCCACGTCGATCTTCACCACACCACGAGGATCGCTTGGTGGTGTATCGCTGAACACCATTTCGTCCCGAGCTTCCATGCAGCACGATCATGTTCCTCACTGTTCCAGCAAAGTAGGCGTAGTAATCACTTCCTACCGCCAGTCGCAACGCAGGTAAACGCAACCCACACCTCCAATCAATCTCTACACGACTTCCACACCGCTACCCCCCCAACCCTCTCGCCCCCCCTTTCTCTGCTACCTACCACTCTACCCTTTTTCGTTTTACTGAATTTCGCCGTTCGTGATATTGCGAACTTGGCGATTACTTTCGATCAAATGCTTCCGTTTCCGTTTCCGTTCCGTTTCACACTCATACGCATGATCGATCAGGTATCGTGCGCCCCAAGGATCAGACTTCGCCCCATTTTGCATACTGTTGTGTTTCACTGTGTCTTTCTTCTTCCTGGCCTTGGTAACGGATGTTTGTGCTCGTCTTCGAACTGGTTCGAGCGGATCCGTTATTTTCTGTTTGTGTTCGATCTCTGTTCCGTTATGGTACATGCTGTCTCTTCTATTTGCAATCAATTATTTTGTTCTGTTTTCTTTTAACGTTACTGTACGTTACGTTTTCTGCTAAGCAATAAGCCCAAGAAGGGTGGCTTGCTCCCTCTGCCGTTATATTCTCAATCGCTGTCAGTTTATGTTATTATATGAACGAATGTTGGAATGCTGTTTTTACGTTGAAGAATATTTGTGGCCACCAGGTCGTTCCTTAATTGATTTTTCGTTTCTTGTGAAATAATTCTCAACCGTGTCAAAAGAAATACCGAAGAACGGTTCTGCTTTACGTTCAAAGATTGAGCTGCGGGGGTTTTCCAGGGGAAAGCGTACAGGGAGGGAGAGGAATGTTGACTGACTAGGGTTCTATTAACTAGGGATAGATTGGGGCGAAATGAATCCTTTTCATTACTCAATATCGTTATCGTATTGATCGCTCTTAAAATCGATGTAAAAACCCATTAAAAATTATCTCATTTCTTCATCAGAGTTTTGAGATTGTGTTTGAAGTGAAATCCCTATTTAAATCATAAATAATACGATTGATTTTAGCGAAAACGGTGAGAATCATCTAATGCGTTACATTTTATCACATCCTAGTATCTGAAAGATCCCTCGCAGGATTAAGAAGAATTTTATTTTAATTAAGCCACACTTAAACTCCTCGCATAGCTTACATACACACTTTGTAAAATTAAAAGCTGATGTTGCGTGGGGTATTTTATGAAGGGATGAGATGGCGAAACGCACAAATGAGACTCTTGAAATGAGAAACCGAGCTGCCCTCCAGCGTGAGAGAATCGGATTAAGGTCAGCACAACTAATCACAGCAATTGTCATGCTACGGAGTCTGTTTCTTCCTTCCCGGCGACAAAAGTACACGAGTTTAATCTTGAAATATGTCAGTAGAGATGTCTTTCCTACTGCCGCTACTACTTACCACTACTTGCTTACTGCGCGCTACTGCATTCCTACCCGGGGTATTAACGTCGACAGTCAAATAATGCTACGGCACATGTCGAAGTACCAGCAACAGCAGGATCTGTACGTTCACCAATCCTTCTCGTTGTGGGCTGTATTAAATTCTAAAGTGAGAAGACAATCGTATCTGACATGTTTTCACACAGGCAAACGATGCTGCGGATGGTACAAGTTGAGGCACGAGACCAAAAAAAAAAGAAGAAACTAAACAAAGTTCCTGGATTACGATGGACGGCTGTGCTGGGTATATATGCAAACACATGCTCTCGGATGTGTTTTATACGTTCGCTTCAGAGCGTGTGTGTCGTGAAGGGAGTTAGAGATTCTTCGTCCTACAGAAGAAGCTAGTAGAATGTTGGAAAGGATCAGCAACCATCAGCAAAAACAACTGCCAACAGCAGCACCAGCCAACGGAAAGAACGCTTGGGAACGAATGTGGACCTTTTACACGATTGTGGCGTGTGCGTGTGTGTGCGTGTATGTGTGCATGTCTATGTACACGTGTGTCCGCTTGTTGTGAACATTGTTTACGTAGTCCTGTTTCCGACAATTTATGATTTATTGCATCTTATCCGCACGAAGATGTTAAACATGCTATGCTCTAGGTATCGAGCGACCCCAACAGATCGACCTCGGGTGAGCTCACTCGCTCTCTCTCTCTCTCTCTCCCTCTCTTAGGGGAAACGGCGTGTAGTGAAAAGTGGAGGAAAAACAGAAGAATGTTGTATGCCAAGTATGCCCAAGTATGACTCCTCGCCCTGCGACTCAACGAGATTGGTGAATTTAGTAAGAATCTTCTGGGAAATATTTACCTAAGTGGATTTCTTCTTGTTGGACGATTTCTTCTGCCCTATCGACGTGATTACCCGTGTGTTACGCTGGCGCTGGTGCACTGCCAGCAAAAAAGGGTACGAATTCAATCGAGTGCTTTTTGATTATAAATTTATACGGTCTTTGTTCTTTGGAGCAAGCGATACGAACCGGATGACCAGAGAGTTCTGGATAAAGATTATTTTCCTCGCACAAAATCTTCAACAAATTAGTTTTTGTTTGCTATAGTTTGCTTAGCTTTCGATTTAAGTTTGACGTCTGAAACAATAGTATATTCTTTTTTCCCCCCCCGTGAGACAGAAGCTGCACAAAAACTCCTCCTATCGGAAGTTACAATCGTCGTGTGCCGACGCTTCATTTCCTTCCAATAGTTCCTAATAGTCCCAGCATGCAAACAGTGATTCCCCCCACTGTTCCAGCTTGGTCTCAGGACACGAAACCGGTGGATAATAAAAATGAAGATAGTACAAATCATAAACTGCCACCGTTGGGAAGCATCTCGGCACGGCACGGCGAAGAAGATGGCAAAATACGTTTTTATTGCAATATACAATTCGTAAAGCACTTCTTGTCCGTACTCGCTTGTTACCAGCTCGAGCTGCTTAAGTCAGATCGTTCGTAAGACACAGCACCGTTCGTACTACACCAATCCTCCTCAAATCTCTGCCAACGGTGGCACAAAATGGAATAATACACCACCACCCGTCAGCCACCGCCCATCGGAGCAAATGAAGAAAAGATTCAAAACTAAGCGATAAAAGGATAATGTTTGCATCCTTTAGCACAGTCGCCACCGGTGATCCACCACTTCAAGATCGCGCACCGAACCCCAGAGAGCAACGGAACGGAGCGTGAATTTTCTGCTTCTTTGCTAGTTTTGCTAGTTTTCTGCCATTTTCTTCCTCGGCTCCAACGTTTATGTTCCGGTGAGCCTTATGGTTTACCGCAACGAAGACACGTCACACCAGCGAAAGGGTAGAAGGCAACCATCCCGGGACACGATTCGGTGGAGCGCCGCTGGTGGAGCCATCGTTTTGGCAGAAGATTTATAGCAATTGGAACGATGAAAACGTATTTTGCTACATAAATCTTGTTTTCCCATCGAAATACAGTCGTATGGCGGTCGTCGTATGTGGAGCCTCCCGTCTGAGGCGCGCGAGTAGGTCTGAGGGCGATTTCTTAAAGAGGGCCAATCAGAACAGCGGCTCGGAACCGGAACTCACTGGGCAAGGGTTCGAGTTGTGTGCACGGATGTGTATGTGTAACAGTCATTGAGAGTGAAAACAAGGGCAAGTGCAGCGGTCGCAAAGGGCAACGGACACTATCGGAGATTGATGAAGATTTAGAGCTAATGTATTTCCAAGGGTGATGTATGAACTTCCGTTACTGTTTAGTCGAACTGGCAGCAAGCCCCGTTCTTGCCTGTCGGCACAAATTGTGTTTGGGCGTGTGAGACAGAAGCTGCACAAAAACTCCTCCTATCGGAAGTTACAATCGTCGTGTGCCGACGCTTCATTTCCTTCCAATAGTTCCTAATAGTCCCAGCATGCAAACAGTGATTCCCCCCACTGTTCCAGGGCCAAAGTATGTATAGCCAAAGCGAAAACCGGGAAATTGTAAAGCTAAATGTGAGATTTTGTTGGAAGATTGTTAGACGATTAGTGGGCAGCATTGTAGAGTGCAAAAGGATTTACGTGAATGCTGTGTGGTGTGATTTGAAGCAATTACTGTACACTTTTCTTAAAATAGTATCCTAAGGACTTAACGGTAGGATAAGAAGCGTAGATTAACGACGCACGGCACGGCGAAGAAGTTGGCAAAATACGTTTTTATTGCAATATACAATTCGTAAAGCACTTCTTGTTCGTACTCGCTTGTTACCAGCTCGAGCTGCTTAAGTCAGATCGTTCGTAAGACACAGCACCGTTCGTACTACACCAGTCCTCCTCAAATCTCTGCCAACGATGGCACAAAATGGAATAATACACCACCACCCGTCAGCCACCGCCCATCGGAGCAAATGAAGAAAAGATTCAAAACTAAGCGATAAAAGGATAATGTTTGCATCCTTTAGCACAGTCGCCACCGGTGATCCACCACTTCAAGGTCCTCCTCAAATCTCTGCCAACGATGGCACAAAATGGAATAATACACCACCACCCGTCAGCCACCGCCCATCGGAGCAAATGAAGAAAAGATTCAAAACTAAGCGATAAAAGGATAATGTTTGCATCCTTTAGCACAGTCGCCACCGGTGATCCACCACTTCAAGATCGCGCACCGAACCCCAGAGAGCAACGGAACGGAGCGTGAATTTTCTGCTTCTTTGCTAGTTTTGCTAGTTTTCTGCCATTTTCTTCCTCGGCTCCAACGTTTATGTTCCGGTGAGCCTTATGGTTTACCGCAACGAAGACACGTCACACCAGCGAAAGGGTAGAAGGCAACCATCCCGGGACACGATTCGGTGGAGCGCCGCTGGTGGAGCCATCGTTTTGGCAGAAGATTTATAGCAATTGGAACGATGAAAACGTATTTTGCTACATAAATCTTGTTTTCCCATCGAAATACAGTCGTATGGCGGTCGTCGTATGTGGAGCCTCCCGTCTGAGGCGCGCGAGTAGGTCTGAGGGCGATTTCTTAAAGAGGGCCAATCAGAACAGCGGCTCGGAACCGGAACTCACTGGGCAAGGGTTCGAGTTGTGTGCACGGATGTGTATGTGTAACAGTCATTGAGAGTGAAAACAAGGGCAAGTGCAGCGGTCGCAAAGGGCAACGGACACTATCGGAGATTGATGAAGATTTAGAGCTAATGTATTTCCAAGGGTGATGTATGAACTTCCGTTACTGTTTAGTCGAACTGGCAGCAAGCCCCGTTCTTGCCTGTCGGCACAAATTGTGTTTGGGCGTGCTTGCCTTCGGAAAAGCATCAGG
>KZ063276.1:55605-66524 GCA_002091835.1 Anopheles maculatus
TGGCACAAAATGGAATAATACACCACCACCCGTCAGCCACCGCCCATCGGAGCAAATGAAGAAAAGATTCAAAACTAAGCGATAAAAGGATAATGTTTGCATCCTTTAGCACAGTCGCCACCGGTGATCCACCACTTCAAGATCGCGCACCGAACCCCAGAGAGCAACGGAACGGAGCGTGAATTTTCTGCTTCTTTGCTAGTTTTGCTAGTTTTCTGCCATTTTCTTCCTCGGCTCCAACGTTTATGTTCCGGTGAGCCTTATGGTTTACCGCAACGAAGACACGTCACACCAGCGAAAGGGTAGAAGGCAACCATCCCGGGACACGATTCGGTGGAGCGCCGCTGGTGGAGCCATCGTTTTGGCAGAAGATTTATAGCAATTGGAACGATGAAAACGTATTTTGCTACATAAATCTTGTTTTCCCATCGAAATACAGTCGTATGGCGGTCGTCGTATGTGGAGCCTCCCGTCTGAGGCGCGCGAGTAGGTCTGAGGGCGATTTCTTAAAGAGGGCCAATCAGAACAGCGGCTCGGAACCGGAACTCACTGGGCAAGGGTTCGAGTTGTGTGCACGGATGTGTATGTGTAACAGTCATTGAGAGTGAAAACAAGGGCAAGTGCAGCGGTCGCAAAGGGCAAAATTGGAACGATGAAAACGTATTTTGCTACATAAATCTTGTTTTCCCATCGAAATACAGTCGTATGGCGGTCGTCGTATGTGGAGCCTCCCGTCTGAGGCGCGCGAGTAGGTCTGAGGGCGATTTCTTAAAGAGGGCCAATCAGAACAGCGGCTCGGAACCGGAACTCACTGGGCAAGGGTTCGAGTTGTGTGCACGGATGTGTATGTGTAACAGTCATTGAGAGTGAAAACAAGGGCAAGTGCAGTGGTTGCAAAGGGCAACGGACACTATCGGAGATTGATGAAGATAGTGCAGCGGTCGCAAAGGGCAACGGACAC
Organism: Anopheles maculatus; assembly: GCA_002091835.1. NCBI lineage: Eukaryota > Metazoa > Arthropoda > Insecta > Diptera > Culicidae > Anopheles > Anopheles maculatus. The sequence goes on from KZ063276.1 coordinate 56,567, forward strand.
TATCGGAGATTGATGAAGATTTAGAGCTAATGTATTTCCAAGGGTGATGTATGAACTTCCGTTACTGTTTAGTCGAACTGGCAGCAAGCCCCGTTCTTGCCTGTCGGCACAAATTGTGTTTGGGCGTGCTTGCCTTCGGAAAAGCATCAGGAGCCAAAGCGAAAACCGGGAAATTGTAAAGCTAAATGTGGGATTTTGTTGGAAGATTGTTAGACGATTAGCAGGCAGCATTATAGAGTGCAAAACGATTTACGTGAATGCTGTGTGGTGTGATTTGAAGCAATTACAGTACACTTTTCTTAAAATAGTATCCTAAGGACTTAACGGTAGGATAAGAAGCGTAGATTAACGAAAACTCCAAGGCTCAATCTTTGTCCGTGGCGAAGTTCTTGTTGTGTTTTTCTTCTTTTCTCTTTGTTTTTCTCTCTCTCTCTCTGTCTCTCTGCCTCTATCTGTCTGTCTGTCTGTATTTTCGTCCGTTTGATCTAACTTACCTGTCTCGTCCAAAAAGCTGCAACTTATAACTCATCCGAACTGAAATAAAAGAAAACAACAAACCCAGAATTAGCAACTCTACTCACGTGTGTGTATTTGGTGTGTTATGCAATGTTTTACTTTAAGTTGATTGTTACGTACCGTTTACTTGTCTCGTTTCTTACTCTCTTACACTACTTTTCTTTTTCTTACTCTCTTTCTCTTTTCTCTCTGAATGTGTTGCTCTCACTTGCTCTGATACCGTGTGTGATCGTGTTCATGGATGTTTCTATATTTACGTCTGTTCCTTGTGTGCCATTCTGTACAACTGTAACCATTCGGATTGATTCTGCAACCAACTAAAACGATATCAAAAAAACAAAACGAAAAATGTCTCATCAAAAATCCCAACCCACCGACGACGACGCTCATCGGACGGATAAAATATGTTCAACAACATCATAAACCTTGTTGCTCGTTACCTAAAACAAACGCCTTAATGGACGCATAAAACGTAAAAACACACACACACACACTCACAAAACAAACCAACCATCTTCCCATCACGGTTTCATTTTCATTTTCCACACAAATCACATGCCTCTAATCTTATCGAACAACTCCACACCCTACCCGATACATATTTGTAACATGTTGCCGGGTTGCCTCCTAATGCCTGGCCTTTTTGTGCCCTTTTCATGCTCACTCGATATATAAATTTGCTCCACACAACATGCTTATCACTTCCCAATCTATCAACCTACGCTACATTTGCACGAAAATCCTCACCGCTTTGGGAAATCGTTGGCAATGGCCGATTTGTGGAAAACAACCACCTTCCTCGCCCTCGCTTTCTCTCTCACACACTCACACACTCACACGCACCACTCTATCAATCTTCCGGTTGATCTCGCTTGATGCTCGATGTGACAAACTAAATCGTGGGACTATGTATTTTTATTTGTCTCCGTGGCGTGACGGTTCCTTCGGCCGATGGATGATCATATCTCGTACCGTCTGAATCATCTCGCATTTGGACAAACTTTTCCCCTAAAAACGCTCCTCCTTTCCTGCTATCAATCTGTCTTACTATCTGTCTGTTCTGTTTGGCTGTCTGGCTGTCCTGTCCTGTCACTGTGTCTGGCTGTGTGTCTGTGTCTGTGTCTCTTTGTGTTTTTGTGCCTCACTGGCTGTCTGTCTGTGTCCTCTCTCTCTGTCGTCGAATGCCTGTGTTTGACGTCGTCCGTCCAAAATGTGACCGAACTTCACTCCGGTCGCTCTTGGTTTGATTGATCGTGGTGTATGAACCTGGTGTATCTATCCATTTTTCGTTGTGCCCCCGTGTGTTGGATGCTTTGCGATGGCACTGGACTGTTCCATCTGTTGTTCTGTCTCTTGTTTTGTTGTATCTTTCTTTTGCGCGAACCATTGCGTACTTCCGTTGCGACATTTACCGATATCGTTTGTAACACCAATTGCTTCAAACAAACCCATCAAACGATTCGAATTCTTTAAATCCTACTTCCCACCGTTTGAACTGCGGGCACAAAAACGCTATTCGAATTTGAAAAATGAACGCAAAACGAACTTTTTATCGGGCAAATTAATGCTAAAAATCATCGTCTCGCATCGGTCGTACATTTGATGGAAAACTTTAAACCGTTTTATTGATCCACATGCCCCATCATCTGCGACCACTGTTTTCGTCCATGTTGCCCCGTTTTATCGAAATCATTTCACTTCTTCCACCCTTTTAAACATGCTGGAGTACGGTTTTCACTTACTGAAAATTGTATCCCCTTTCTCGCGCATCCTGGTGGCATCCACATCCTGCGAATTCCGATATTATTTCGGCACGTTTTCGCATCGTTTGTGTGCGATAACACGGTTCGAATACTGGACCCGGCAATATTGGTTTTTCGGTCTTTTTCGGTACTCGAATTTCTTCATTTTATTTCTTCATAAAAACAACCCACGATTTCATTACAAAAACCAAACAAAACAAAAAACACGAACGCGTGTGGAAATATTTCCGGCTTGGTTTCGTACGAAAACACACAAAATCGAATGATTCCATGGCGCACCCTGTGGGCTTTGCTTTTGTGCAATGAAACGAATTACGATGATACTCGGATGGCATCGTGACATGGCTTTTTTTTTTCTTCGTTCCAACATTAAACTATGCGCGCTGCGGCAAAATGCAATCTGGTAAACGTACCGACACTGACCAAACACCACGCACACGAATATCCTTTTTATCGTTATCCACTTTTTTATGAACGTTGGCTCAACACGTGAAAATAACGATGGTCCAACAAAATCCGATCCACCTGGTGGCTTCGCTGGTGGACTCGATTATTATGGCGTCTGCTCTGACCCCGGATGTTTGATAACAAATGCAACGAAATGTGAAAAATATCCCTTCGCATTGCTCCTTATATCCCGATGACCTTACACACCATTTTTTGGACCTAAACGGGGCCCAATTCCATCATCACCGTGGACATGGTATTAAAACACCTTTTTCAACAATGGCGCAATGGGTCGACGGCCTGGTTTGATGACCCCGATCCGACAAATCTCTCATCCCTACATGGCGGATTTGTGTATGGCGCGGGATGGATCTCCATTTTGCCCTTTCAAACGATCTGGAATGTCGACTTTTATTGTTGTCGTCCATGGACCTGACGTAACACACACACACAAAACCTGATATGCCTACAATATCCGCAACCTGGGGAACTCATTCGTTTCGACCATTTTTTTGTGCGCTCGATGGCGATAACTCATTCGTAACAAACCCCCCCCAAAATGACCCCACACTAATATGTAACCCGGATACCATAAAATGGCCACCGGGAAAAACCCACGTCTTTCGCCCGTGCTCACCTGTGGCTGGTTGCTTCTCATTCATCCCCGTCGTCCGGGACTGGGACAAAAAACATTCTTTCATTTCTCGGCGATTCTCGGGGTTTCATGGATGGATTTTGCTTCCTGCTATTCCTGCTCGGCTTGCCCACAATCAACATCATCTTCATAACGGCGTCCCTGACTCTCTCTCCCTTCATCGGAAACCCGCCGACCGTTCGGACGGTGGAAAACCTCGTACGTGCATTCCACATATTGGCTCCGGTGGTGCTGAATGGGTTTCGGTTTTATTATCAATTTTCCAAACGATGAAATTGATGACGTCCAATTGAAACCGGGGAATAATAACCGTCCCCCCTATCGCGGTACTCTCGGGATAATTTTTTTTTCCACTGTGTGCTTTGTGTGTATGTGTGCTGGTGGTCCTTATCCATGTTGGATAAATTTCGTCGCTTCGTTGGGTTTGCTTGTTTATGTGCCACACCCACAGCATGGGACCGGACCCGCTGTGGTAAGTCAATATGATTGTATGCGCGGCCTTCCATTATTAATATGGCCGGGCGCGTGGATTGATCGGGTCAAATGGCGGAAAGTTTGCTTAAAGCTGAACTCACTTGAGTGCAGGAAACAATGGAAGCCAGGTGTGCGTGATGTGCGTGCCGTTGTGCGAATGCTCTGCGGCGAATGGAGCAGTTCTTGAGTGGAGATGGACAAGAGTACCACGTCCATGTGCCTTCTAATTGATGAGGCTCACTTTGATTTATACCATAAAGCGCACCTACAGCCGCCTGATGTGGAGGTACTTATCAAAACATGAAAATGGATTTTAACCATTGGAACTTTATGCAAATCTGTGGCTGGAATCATCTCCAGATTCACGGTACTCTGAAAAGCGCGAAAGAGATTGGCCAATTAATATATAATCGAGACACTAATTGAACAGAAAGGATCAAATTTCAAATTACCATGCTTGAAGAACACCGCTGCTGGCGCGTTGAAGCGTTCGTTTTTCAGGGCCCATCGCATCGGCCGCGTGCTGGTGGCTAGTGAAAGTTTACGAGATAAATAATGTATGTATCGCAAGACGACAGGTCCTCGGGTCTCGCTCGGAGACTCAAGGGCAGCGCGCTCAACAAGAAGTGCTTTGCGGTCGTGGTGTCATAACAAGAACTCGACCAAGATGTTTTATTTACAAGCTGCTTTCGAGCGTCCTTAGAAGACTGTGCTGGGGATGGGCCCATTTCCAAGAGGAAGAAAGCAATTTCCGAGCAATCCCCCTACTGACACCGAATAGTAATGAAGCAGGTGCGTGTGGAGGTGTCAGCGACAGAATCTTATCCGTGATATTGCTGCTGCTGTTGCCGATGGGGTGGTGGGAATGATTTATATCCGACGGTTCGCGCGCGCCTTGATGCGCGTGTTGGTTCTTTCGCGCGTAATCACCTGTGAGAATAAATCAACCTTCTCCCTTGTTCCCACGGGAGTTGCGAATGGCGTGCGGGTAACTTTCGGTTAGCGCGAATCCTGGAAAGGCACACAGAAGTGGGCGAGAATATCACTTTAATAGCTTCCCGCTCGTTGGAACCGACCGAGCGACCGGAAAGTTTTCCTGGAAAATTATTTATATCCCTTTACTTTTCACGTTCCAAAATGAACTCGCCCGTTGTTGTTACCGTTTCGGTGGATGTTCTTACAGCTTCCAGTGATTTCCGACACTTGACCGACAGACTCGATCTCTGCTTCATCAACCCGATCATTCTCACTATTCACATCGCATCGGTCATCGCTTTCCACATTCACCATTCTCATCTCACATCTATCGTCCCAAACTGCTCATATGCTTGCGCCTTTGTATACACCGGTTTGATACACACCAAAACGGGAATAAAAACTAAAACGATACACTAAACTCTCACCTAAACCCTTTGCGCAACGCATCCTTTTGCGGGTGGTCCTGTTCCCTTCACCGCCCCTTTCCGCTCCGCCCGGTATTTAAATTCCCCGTAACAGGAGTAGCACATCGACGGCAGCGGCGGCATTCGCGATCGCTACCTCAGCTTCCAGCAATCCCCGGGACGAGCCCCCCGAGGTGGAAGCTAGGAACCGAAAGGAATCCGTCGTCAGCTCGCCGGCCACGATGCGAGTGCTGAACGTGCTGCGACACTGGGTGTCGAAGCACTTCCAGGACTTCGAGCAGGATGCAGCTCTGCGCAGTCAGACGATAGCCTTCCTGGACGACATCACCTGCAGTCCGAACCTATTGCCCACTGAGCACCGAGCTGCATCGCAACTGCTGCGGCTACTCTGCCGTGACGACATCGATAGCGGGAAGCAACAGCTCGAGATACTTCTCACCCCGCCACAGGTACTCCCGGACCGTGGGTTGCTTGCTTTGGCCCTGGTTTTAATGATGGTTTTTGTTCACTATCAATTCACACGAAGACACCGAGCAAAGAGAGCATCGAGACACTGTCGGCGCTGGAGATTGCGGAACAGATGACCTACCTGGATCACCAGATATTCTTGGCCATTCGTAGCGAGTAAGTATGCGGATGTGGATGTTGCTGAGAGAAAGCTTTGCTCAATCGCTTCCCTTCACCAGGGAGTTCCTTGGACAGGCGTGGATGAAATCGGACAAAAAATCGCGTGCAGAACATATCATTCTTATGACGAAACGTTTCAACGACGGCTCACGGTTAGTTTGCTCGGAAATAGTGTCAAGGTAAGGCGTGCGCACCGTCGTGTAACATTGTGCCCTTCGCTTGTAACGCCTTTTTTTTCATTTTCACCCCAGGAGCAATATGGCGGCGCGGGTAGCGGCCATCGAAAAGTGGACAGCCGTGGCGGACATTTGTCGCTGTTTGCACAACTTCAACGGGGTGCTGCAAATCTGTGCTGCCTTCACGAATGCGGCTGTGTACCGACTGAAGAAGACCTGGGACAAAGTACCTAGAACAGTGAGTACATACATACGCCGTACGGCATAATACAAGAAAACTCGTCTTAGCCGTCTGGGAAGCGACAGAGCTTTTTCCCCCCCAAACACAACTTCACACAGCTTCACACAATTAGCGAAGTGACTGGAAGAGCGAAAGGATAAAGCTATTGCTAATCCACCGCAACACGGCATTGCCCACGGCAAACTCGGGAAAACCAAATCGGAGAATGTAACCACTCTAACACACTCTGGGTTCGCAAAACAAATCACCTGCCCGTGTCCCCGTGTTCCCGCGTACACGATCTACTTTCCGCAGAAGTGTTCACATCTGTTCACACGCATTTTTTCTAGCGTATATCATCATTTTTCTCAACTTCATCGTCGTGAAAAGTTGTCGGGTGGTTTGAGGTTGCCGTAAGGCGGAACAACTTTCCACAGACTCACCCCAGTGTAACAGCTTTCTTTGCCACAACACTCTCCCCGTGACAACGTGCGAGCACACCTCCCAGCGGAGGACACGGAACTCATCTCATTGCCGTGCGGCAATGTTTGCACATTCTCGTGTGTCGGCAGGGCACTAGTACTACACAAACACACACACGCAGCAGGTGCGAATGCTGGTGCCAGTACGCGCTACATATGTTTGTTTACATGTGAAACTGTTTTTCCTGACGCTGGAGAATTACATTGTCGTTATTTCAATTAGCGTAAGCACAGCACCACGCACCACACTGGCGCGAAATTCCCGCGAGGAATTTAACGTCGGGCTTTTTCGCTCACTTTTGTCGCGGCAAAGTAGAATGGTGTCATGTTTTTGCCTCGCCGAACCAGGGGCGCCTGTTGTCTCTACAGGGGGAAACACTTTACATGTTTCTTTTCGGGATGAGCAAAAGATAAGTTGACTTTCCATTAAAAATTATGAAAACAAAATCACCAAACGACTGTGGTTTTATGTGTTTGTGTGCGGCGGCGAAAGAGTTTTCCAAGAAGCATCTATAACTGGGACGCACACTCTCATCCGGGTGAATTATTTACCCACCGGAGAGGAAATTAAATTGCTTTGTAAATTTGGTTGTCTAATCCCGTAGGGGGAGTGTGTGTGTGTGTGTGCGGATGGGCAGCATATTTCAGCTTCATTGTTGTTCTTTGGAAAATGCTTTGAATGTTGTTTAATAACTCACATGCAGCGTTTGTGTGTGCGCTTTACTTGTGAATGGCAACTCCAAACAAGCATGAAAATGCCATTTTCCTTCCTATCTCCCATGCTTTTGTTTGTGTTTGTGTGTGTGGAAAAGTTTTCCAATTGTAATTTATTATCTTTCAATGACATCCAAATCGCCAACTGTACTCCGTCCGTCCGTTGCACCCCCTCCATCAGCCACCAGTTGCCCGTTTCGTTTTTAAATGCGAATTATTTGCGAAACAATGAGTATTACTTCTCATTCCGTTTGGGCTTACGGTCGTAATTTCATCTGCCTTCTTCGGAGCTGCTTCCGTAGGATATACTGCCACAGCAGCATTCCAGCACAGTATGTACAGTGGTTGTTGGACCACTTCCAGTAAATTTCGTTCGCAGCCCAGTTGACCGACCGGGCGCCTCCATACGCTTGGCAAACGTTGTTAGCCGCTGCAGCCTGCCTGCCTGCTTATCGTCGTATTGTTTCGCATAACCAATTGTGTGCTATTGTTCTATTTGTTTTTATTATGATGAACTTTCACCGTTTCAACGGGCCGGGCCAAACCACGGGGCGCGGAAACGGCAAACAGGCAAGGGCGGTTACGTTTCCGCCCCAAAATATTTCTCCATCCGGAACACAACGCAGCACACAGGTCAGAAAGAAAAGTTCATCCAAGTGGCCAATAAAAATCACCACACCCTGTGTTTATCGCACTCGGTTTACGATCCTCGGGTCAAGTCTTTGGGAACTGGTCCAGAGTTTGCTAGACCGCTATTTTTTCCTGGTTCGCCTACATTCGCCGTGCTGTTTGCTGTGCGTCGATGAATCGTATGGTCATAAAAATAAATACCCGGAACAGCATCGTACCTACCTACCTATTTGCTCAATTCATTTGCAAACGAAACTCGATAGTATTTGCACTCGGCGTAATGAAATGATGGGCCTCGGACTCTTATTCTCTACATTGGTCAGATTGTGCGCCATCCGATTGTGTACTACACAGCTATGCAGCCACAAATGGTGAAAGTTTCGCTTAGTTTCGCCCCCTGATCGCTTACTTACAGCGCACACAATGCATTCCCTACGCTTTATTGCTGTCCAAGAACGCAGAACGCCTCCGCCGTATTGCGACTGGTTCCGATGGGTCGTGTTTGATTTTATGGCTTGTGCATTGTGCAAAATCTGTCACGAAAACTGTCTCATTGTTTGCGGAACCGAGCGGAATTTATCTCGCCCATGACACATCTCCGGCCACAATCTACGTCACAACACGGCCGTAGACCAAGTTGTGCATCACACGCTATGTTGCTGTGCAGCAGCAGTTTGCACTAACCAGGATTCCGACTTTTATTTGCTCTCTCTCTCTCTCGCTCTGCGCCCACAACAGATCAAATCGACAATCACTAAACTGCAGGCCGTGGTGTGCTCGGATGGAAGGTTTCGTGTGATGCGCGAAGCCCTGCACCGGTGCGATCCGCCCTGCATTCCGTACCTGGGCATGTATCTGACCGACCTGTCCTTCATCGAGGAGGGCACGCCGGACTTTACACCGGATGGATTGCTGAACTTCTCCAAAATGCGTATGGTAAGTAAGGGGGGGTCGAGGGGCGGTGCAAACGTCAGCGTAAAGGGTACCCGCGACTCCTAATCGGTCGACGTTGACGTATTTGATTGCAGATTGCCCACGTAATACGTGAGATACGCCACTTCCAACAGACGCCGTACAAAATTGATCACATACCGAAAGTTACATCCTACCTCCTGGATACATCGTTGCTGCTGGACGACGACGAATTGTACCACAAATCATTGCAGATCGAACCGAGAAGTTCGCGGCTCAGTGCACCGAACACGGCCAACGTTTAATCCCCGCACGAGCCCACGAGCCTGCTCGAGGAGCTTGCCCCAGGAGCGCGCTCGAGGAGCACCCACCACACCCGTCCCAGGCGGTCCCGGGGAAAGTTTTCTCCGCTTCCATCACCGAAAACTTCGCTCAATTTATGCACTCATTTTCCTGCCTGCTCAATTGGGCCAATTCTTATGAACGTAGCGTACACGAACGTGTGTTGTTGTAGCCTGTGAAGGATGAGCAGCAGACGAACTACTTCCGTGACAAACGAAACATGCAGTTTGGTGGCTTTGGTGAGTACCGCTTTTAATGCCAAACTATCATACTTAAGCTTAAGCTTACGATTATATACGTTTATGTTGATTTATTGAGCAATCAGATCGCGTTATATATTTATTTCTCTTTTTTCCTGTCAACACTTAATCAACTAATACCGACAATCTGTGCCGGTTACCTGTAATTGCGAACGGTCTACATGCATTCTGGATAGATATTTAGCTAACAGCAAGAATGTCCGAAAATGTGTAACAATGAGTAGAGTTTCAACAAAAGCAAGAATTCTATTGAAGAAATCTCTTACCTAACTCCTCGTTCTCCAAAACCGGTTCCGTGCTGAGCACATTGTAGTAATAAATTCTATTTCCAAATAAT
>KZ063277.1:9270-56466 GCA_002091835.1 Anopheles maculatus
TAATCTTGCCCCTTACCTCACTCATTCGACCTTGTCCTATCTGTAACACATGCGTACGTTCTAGCACGCTGCTGCTGCTGCTGTCACTTCTCCGCAGCTTCTAATTTTAGAACGCTATCCCCACAAAGCGTACAGTAGTGTTAAAATCAACACACGAATCGAGCGACAACCTCGAGGAGAAGCAACAAAAAAGGGTGTTTAAATCATCAATCTTACCTGCTTAATCTCCTTGCCATACACATGCGTTGAACGAAGCCTGATTAGGGGTAATGGGATTCTCGCTTCCTTTCATTAAACGGTCGGTTCAACCCACCTGTACTCTGGCTTTGGGCGAACCGTTTCGCTAACAAGTCGCACTTCTTCGGAAGTGTGTCGGAAACATAACGCATCGCACGTACAACCGATCTGCGCTTGACTGTTAAAGAAGCTGCTGAAACAAAGAAGCTGCTGAAACCCGCCCGGTCCAATAATGAGGATGCAGACGAGACTACTATAAGGCAGGCGAGATCTTCAACTGGTGGGTTCCCGCACGGTCAGAAGCTCAAACAGTGGAGGACGCGAGGAGAATCGACCACCCCATGTCCATTTTCGGGGCTGCTACCGGGCTAGCATGGTAAGGGAGCAAAGGGAACGGGTAGCTTTACTGGTTGGGCTCGAAAAGGAATTGATGTTGTGTTTTCCTCTACTTTGCAGATGACGACATGAAACGTCGGTCCATCCATTTGTGCGGCCGGCTGGATGGATACCCTGGAATAAACACCCCAAGACACCAGCGGTAGTTGACTTTTCCAATAATGGTTTGCTGGTCGGTATTTTATATTAACTGGTCAAGCCCATTACTCGCGTAGGCGTTGCACACACATGCCTCATTATGCACTGTTTGTATGGCTGCTGGTTTCGCCTTTTCCCTGTGGAGTGTTTTATTTAAGACCGTAGCTACTACGCTGCTACCTCCGGGGTCGTCCAAACGTCGGGCAACTTCATCGCTGCATCCTGATGAGCGTTTGCGTCAACGGTTGGTTGCGGTTTGACGTATGTTTGTCAATTGCCTAAAACTGCTTCGAATCAAATACGAGCACTTGGAGGGGAAAGCATAATAATTGTACGTAACATCCAACTGAAGAAGCAACCAACAGCGTGAGTCACTGTCACATCTGCAACGCCAAGAATTGACGGATTCTTTTATGTAAAGCTCCGCGCGACCGTACAGTTCAAAACTGCAGTACCTGCCTGACAGTCTGTATTGGCAGCAGTGGAGTCACGAGGCCGAAGCGAAGCAATCGAAACAAGCAGGCATAATGATCGGTGAAGAACTGTCATTTGCGTCCAACAGCTTAATTGGGTATGCCTAGGTGTCGATCACGGTGCGGGCTCCACTGGTTCTGCCACAGATGATGAGCTCCGATCCTCCGTTTTGTATCATTCCTTATCCAGTTAGCTTTAACCCTGGACATTTTGGTCGACGTCGTATGATTACGATGGCCGACGTGGTCTACTCTTTGTTGCTGCGTGACTTGTTAGTTTGCTTGAAAAAAAAAATACACGCGTACACACAGGCGCACATGCGATATTCTATTTAACATGCCGGGGCATCACCGTTCTTGGTGGAACCACAAACAGCAAATAAGAAACGTGGTTAAGAAAGCGCTTCGGTAATGAAAAAGCTTGAAAAGCGCATCAACGTACAAAAGTTCCAACACCTTCGGTGTGGCGTTGCGGCAGTATAGAAATTCTTCGCTTCGCTGTGTTGTTATGCTACCGCTGAAGCCAGTCTCTGCAGATCAGCGTCATTGCTTATGTGCCAGCGAAGGAAGCGAATGTTCGGAATTTGGAGAGACCTTCCACCGCTCCCCTTGTGTGTCCGAGCACTGGTATGCAGTAAAGGAACCATTGTTATTGGCTGGTCCAGTGAGGCTGGAGCGCTCCGAAGGTGTGCAGCGAACTTGATGTCCTGCGCCTTGCTGTCCGGCCGCTACAGGACAGCGCCGTCTCGCAGGACCGAGACCCATCTGCACTCCATTCATCAGGCGCGCACAAGCCGATTGCGCCTGCAGCCCTATTCCGACGCCTACAATTCATGCTTAAACTAACGCTTCGGAGTGCAAGCTTTTTCTCGGCATGTTCCTTTCGATCTTGTTTCTTTCTCTATCGTTCTCTTTCACGCGAGCTATCTGTGCACCACCGGCACAAAGAAAGCCCATACCGGCCCGACCTACACACACCCCAAACGTGCACAGGCCGCACACTATCTTTCATGATCTGACCCTTTTGCGCCGCATTCTTCCCGTGTACCATTCGGCATGATTCGACCTTCGGACGCGGGTGCCTGGTGTGGAACAGTTTGTGCGCCGCCTGCGTGTGTGTAAGAGTGTTTTCCGAAAACCCGACAGCTCAGCACGCGGCTTAACTGGATCGCAGAGCTTCTCACTACTATGCCATGGAAGTTTTGGTGTTTTTGTGTATGTGTGTATGTGCTTTGTTGCTTTTTTTGCTGCACTCTGTTCTTAGAATTACGTTTCGTTCCTGTGCGTTTGCCAGGTCTCTCCCACATACCACAAGGTCCCGTACACCAAGGCCAGAGTGGCTTCCAGCGCTACTACGAACAGCGCGAACGCCTTCTTATAGGTTAGGTCGTATTCTGTTCTGTGCTCCGTATAAGAGACGATTGGTGTGAATCATGTGGACCGTTTCAAAGAGGTCTTAATTCTATACCCCTACACTCAACACTAGCGGGGCTAGACTAAATGGATAATCCGTCACGTTATTGCGAGCATTAGAACACATTAGGGTGAAGCGCAACTTCTTCAGGTAACGCAGTGTTTCGCTCTGGTGGAATGCAATGGAAGGTTCTTGCTATGGATAACCATGCACCAGTCCTTTCGAGTATTATATGCTAACTGGAATGTAATTGACTTGAAGGGATATACAGTGCTTTAGAAAGTGAGGGTTTCTAGTTGTTTGTGTAGACGACAAATATGGCGGAGAAAAGCAAATCGCGAAATTATCGTTATTGGAATACAGTGAGTATCCTCATGCTCTGTCAGAAGCAGATACTTCGTGAGCTGCAAAGAAAAATTTAATCATTTAAATCAAGGGCATCCGCACCGTAGGTCCATCTCTTCGCACAGTCAAACATGACAACAAAAAGACCATACGGCTCCGCATTCCGATCAGGCTGCTGGAAGGTTCTTGGCGGACGCGCCTCTCACATTACTTCTCCGGTGTGTGTGTGTGTGTGTGTGTGTGTGTGTGTGTGTGTGTGTGTGTTGGCCGAATGTACTGAATTTATGTGCGAGTCCGCTCCTCTATATGCATTATAGGTCCGCCCAAACACGAAAGGAATTCATCGGAATTCGTCGGAATTCGTCCATCCGTTCTTCAGGCTCAGCTCAGATTCAAGCTCAGCTCTGGGAACAAGTCCGGGGACAGTGTGTAACGTGTGACGGTGCGGAAATTCTTGTGCCGTTTGGTTGGCCCTGCCTATAAGGAACTTAGTGTAGCGAGATTGCGGACGTCTCCCGTTCGATAAGCTTTGTTCGTCTTCGTATTTCTGTTTTCTACCTATCTTACCCGTTCGGGTCGTTTTGCTCTCCCGACGGGTTTCGCTTCTCGTTCCGTTTGCCTCGTACCGCGCTAAGAAAAGATCGACGATGACGATTGCTTACCGACGGGGGGTCTTTCTCGCACACAAACATATACACACCGTCCGAAGATGAATGATTAATCCAAACCGTAACCGTAACCGAAGGGTAGGCCAAGAACTGTCCAGTGCGAAACCCAGCAGGCAACGCGGGTCGGGAACCCCCGGTTCGGTCGGCGCAACACTGGACCCGACACATCATACCGCAGGGCAGGGTTATTGTGTTCTTCCTTCCTCTTATGGGCGAGGGCGAGGGCTGAAAGTGTGGTAAAGAAATGAAATGTACATTTCACACCTTCATTCCCGGCGGGTGTGGGCCCACCGGGTGCGAGGAGCCCTACCGTGGTCCGGAGCTGACAGCGGCATCGGGAATAAAGCGTTTTATAATTGATATGATTTTATTACGTTTCTCCGAAATTACTGCTGCCTTCGGACGGTAATCTCGTTGGAAACGGGCCACTCACTGTCATCGGTACTGGTCCGGGAACACGGACCACAGTGACAGTGATGCTGTGGATGAAGGGAGAGCCCAATCGTACTACTGCTCTATCCCGGGAATGGTTCGTTACCAGCCAGACAGTGTGGCGTTAGATCATTCTCTCTTGCTCACACTCGCGCACTGTTCGATGTTTTCCTCTTTATCTTACACTTTCTTCGCCATTGTCTGGCATCGGAAACTAGCTCTCAACATTGTTGTGTCAATACCTCGCGGGTCGGTCGGGATAGCAAGTCGAGGATAACAAATATTCTCGATCCGCTGTACAACCGGAAACCCTTTCAATGTATCGGTAATTGTGTTGTTGTCCATGTGATGGTTTAATGATTCGTCCGCTTATGTTACCAGGCAGCGGCAAACCTACTTGAGTTACTTTGGATCTGAGGTATGTCCCATACATGCAAATCAAAGCATCCCCAAACATTACTAATGACGAAGAAAAAGTTAACTGTATCATGTCGATAAAATATGTACACATAGTATAGGACTCTGGGAGTAAACTCTGGCAGTTGCTTACATAGCCACCGAGTCGGATTTGGGTTTTTATTATCTTCGCTGGTTTTTACAATTCTTTTGGCTGCAGTAGAAGTTTCCTGGTCGTTTGGGAAGTTGAAGTTTTACTCGTTTGAGCTGATGTGCAGGAATTCATAGTGAATTTTATTGTTAAAAATAATAAAATTAAGTTATTAACATCTTTAGTTCAATACTAGATAATTGATAATAGATATTTGATATGCAACTCCTATATTATTGAGTTATCAACTTTGGTTTATTCATGGAGGACGGCCTGGCCGTATTACTTGCGTTATCAATATGATGTACAAATAATTTCATTACTTCCAAGAATGAAAGTTTTCTCATTGAGATTATCCTTGAACTTGCAATTGCATTGTGATTCGCGGTAGTGGGTTTTGGATGTGCAAACATTTTGGGATCTGTTCTGCTCTTGTTCAACATGCATGTCCTTACCCTATGGTTGCGATTCTCGAACATTCAATTCCATCCATTGCATACGGTTTTTCCTGTTTACTGAGAAACGCCAAAAAGCAAGCAAGGAATGTAAAGAACGACCCCTAAGCAAGCTCCACCTTGTTCTTAAAGTTCGCGTATCAGGAACGATCCTAAGAAAACAGGATCGTTCGAAAAAAAAAATTTGTGAAACAGAACTGAACAGATCACGAAATATTTGATACCGACCAACCGTGGCACTTCACCTTCTAAACCCGGGAACCTACCGGAATGGAATGTCGGCAGTGCGGTTCTTTTTTTTAACAGATGTGTCAGATTCTCTCCTCGATCGTATGTGCCTGGTCATCACCCACGGACACGTATTTGGCGCACTCGCCTGTACTTTTTTCCTCGTTTATGTGGCTAGATTTTGCGTACCTTTTTCGCAAGTTCGTCTTCATTGCGGTTCCAGTCGCGTGGGGTAGTAGTAGGTGTGTGTGTGCGTGTTGGTACGCACGTTCTCCACCTGTTACCCTTCTGCTCTTGGCGCACGAATTCTGCGTACCAGTTCTGACAGCTTGCGTGATTTGCTTCTCACCATACCGATGGGAGCGCAATGGTGCGGTATGGTGCAGCACGTGTGCATATATACGATGATAGATTATCATGCGGGGGTCTGTAGTTGATGCTGACCGCCCATTGCTGGTTCCATTGGGTCGGTCGTACGATGCAGAGCAGACGTTCGCTAAAGGAAGAGGTAGGGTAGCACCATATCGATTATAAGGCTCGGTTTGGTGATTGGCGAACGTGGTAGTAGAAGGCTAAAGGGGGATGACAAACACCATTGCTGAAATGAAGAGCGTATCAAGATCCTGTCACACCTCGGATTTTTACGCATTAAGGTGTTGGCTAGAAGATGCTGATGACGCACAGGGCGGAAGTGACCTTAAACGCATATTTGTACTGAGGCTTTACTTTCGAAATGCCAACTGTAAGCTGGCATTGTTAAGAGCTTTAAGGAAGTTTTGATTCCGACAACAATAAAAAATCTTATCTTTTAGATTGAACCGTAGGATGGAACTTACGTCTTGGAAACATGCTAGTTAGCATTTCCAAAATTGATAGCTTTTCTTTGAATCATATGTAGAAAATTTACAGAATATTTACTCTTTCTCTACGCCTGCAGGCAAATCTTCTTACATGGCTACGTGACTTACGTTCGCGCAACCTCTAATTATAAGGAACGGCAAATATGGGCCATACATTCTACTCTTTTTTTTTTTTTTTGTTGGACATTCTACTCTTGAACGAAGTCAAAATTGTTTATTGAAGTGCATGAGCACTTCTTCCGATGGAAATTTCAAAGATGCTTTAATCGTTCAAACTTGTTGATGTTGGACGATCACGGCTAACAATAACGCCTACCCTATGAATTTGTAACAGGTGTTACAGATGTGCGTTACATTAGGGGAAACATAAGCGCCATCTCGTGAGCAGTAGCTGAACTCAAAATGTATTCACTGTGGTCGTCAAAAATTTATTTAACTCAAAACACATTTCATTTATTTAGCTTAGTCTGTTAAACGATTTGAATTAAAAAAAAAGAATAAAAGCGTTACCATCGGTAATTGAAAATTGAAACGCTTCTTTCGATTTTTGTAGTTATCATAACCGAGGTACATGTAACACACTCGTGAACACATTAATATGGTGTATGTTATGCAACGGTTTCGTTTGCAACACAATGAAATTGCCTTAAGCAATATTTTTTGTACATTTAATTTTATTATTAGAGCACTTATGACCTGTATTTAAAAATCGAATCATCACTAAAGGCCGGTCCACACTGTAGAACAGTTGTTATGGTATACGCGTATAACACAACAAATCAGCCCCGTATACCATAACAAAACACAAACCCAGAACTATCGCGTTTTGTTGTGGCACAACAAATGTTATGCTCGAATTTATTGCGGATTCGAGCAGTCTAGCACTTTCTTTGTGTGTTTTTCCGTTCCTATTTAGTTTTTCAGATAGCAAACTAAAAGTTGGCGCGTTTATCAACATAAAACTATAAAAATCATAACAAATAACACGCACAATCGGTAAGAGCGAGAGATGGTGCGTCCACACTTGTTGCGGCAGATTTATCTGTCAAAATGCATATTCGAGCACTGTTATGTTATGCTATGCCTTCGGTGTGGACCCTCCTTAATGTTCCAACGATTGATATTGTTTTTATTGAAATAGTCCAAAGTGGGTATAGGAACTAGGTGGGCTCATAGGTTTGCGGCGGAATTTACGTTTGACAGTTACGGGTTCGATTCAGATACGCGTATCTTCAAACACACACACGCGTATTTACACTTTACTCCGGACAGCACAACCAGATGGAGCACGCACACATTAACAAACGATCGAACCCGTAACTGTCAAATTTTACTTCATTTTTCCATGCGCAGTTGTCAAATCGTTAGGCATAAGCCCACCTAGTTCCTATACCCACTTTGGAAATAGTCTTAAATGTGTGTCCTGACCTGTAAACAATTTTGACATTACGGCAGCGTTCAACGCGCTGCCAATTTTAGGCGGCAAAACGTAAACAAAGCAACGGTAGGTAACTTTGGTTTCAGTTTCTCGCAATATTTCCTCAAAATTATTTAAAACATAGACATTACTTCTTCAATTTTATAGCTCTACTCGTAACAGCTTTGCTAGATTTGTTGTAATTTTTTGTAATAGAGCAAATAAAAATATTGCTAACGATGAGTCGTAACACCCAGAACGAGAAGAAAGACCGCTCACCGGAGCATGTGTCGATAAGTAACGATACAGACAGCTCGGTCGATGAAATGGATGCCGGAATGGGCAACGATTCAAGGTCACAATCAATACACAATCAAGGATCCTCCAGCAGCAGCAGTGTTCGTAAATCATTGTGCATCACATCTCCGAATGTACGCTATTCGAAGGATTACGTATCAACTACCAAACAAACGAGGCAGCGTGGTGGCAACGTAGCCGTCAATTCGACTGATGGAACGGATGAGGATACGGAACAGCAACCAGGAACGGGTATTGTTCGGCGTTCACTGCGTATTACGTCTCCGAGCTTGCGCTACGCAAAGGACTACGTGACGGAAAATAGAACACCGAAACGGCGTGCGGCTAAAGCGGCAAGTTCGACCGATGACAACAGTGGCAACGAAGATGATTCAAACCCATCGACAGAAAGCGTGGGCGAGGATGATAAACATGAAGACAGTTTGGAAATACTGAACAACAAGGTGGCCGCAACAACGTTGTTCGAGGCACAGAATGATGTGCCCGGGACCGGTATCTATGGCTTCCAAACTCCAAAGAAACGCGGTTCAATGAGTGCACTGGCACAAGCGTGCAGTGCTACACGAACGCCACGCTCTCCCGGTTGCTTCGGCACGGTTCCGAAAACACCGATACATTTGCGAAGAAAAAACAAGAAAGGTAGAAACGATAACTTATCATTTTCTTTTAATTAATCGAGAATATTTCTTTCAGATTTGTCGAGAGCACTACAAGCTTCCTTACGGGAGGATTTTTCCGCCAGCGAGAGTGAATACGAGCTATCGGACGAGGAAGATAAATCGGAATCTGATAATGATGATAATGATGAGGAGGAGGAAGATGAAGTAAGCGATTCTTCCGGTGATGAGCGGTCGGCAAAAGGAGGCATATCTTCTGCTAGACGTAGTACTGTACCACACACCCCAACGATTCCCATTCCGGCCAAGCTGCCATTACAACCTTCCACTAGTGTTGGCCAAACGTCAACCGGAACGCGCACCACTCGAAGCAAATCCAATAGAGAGGCTTCCAACGCGCAGTACTTCGTAGAAAGCGACAACTACTTTTCGGCGTACACGAACACCAAATCCGTCACGTCTGACCACACGCTGGATAGGCTCAATACGCCTCGACTGGCGCAGGATGTTTTGCACCGATTGCTGCAGGAAACAAATGTTTCCGGTTTGCATGCCGCCGCCATTCAGGAGATGCTAACCGAGCACGAGCAGCAGTTTGGTCGGTGGATGTTTTTGCTGAACGAAGGCTTCAGTGTGCTGCTGTACGGACTCGGTTCAAAACGGTCGCTGCTGCAAACATTCCACCATAAGCTGCTGGCCGACCGTCCGGTGCTGGTAGTGAACGGGTTCTTCCCGTCGCTGACCGTCAAGGACGTGCTGGACGCGGTGGCAAACGATTTACTCGATCTGCAGCTGCAAACGGCCGTCCATCACGAAGCAATCGATGAGATCGAGCTAGAGTTATCCCTGCAGCCGAACCTACACATATTCCTGCTCGTGCATAATCTTGACGGTGCGGCGATGCGCAACGGGCGCATGCAGTCTACATTGAGCCGGTTAGCCAGCATCCAAAACGTGCATATGGTCGCCACTATAGATCACATCAATGCGCCACTGCTGTGGGACGCTTCGAAGCTGGGTTTGTACAACTTTTGCTGGTGGGATGTTACCACCATGTTGCCGTACAGCGTCGAGACGGCGTTCGAGAACTCGCTGCTGGTGCAGGGCGGTGGAGCACTGGCCCTGTCCTCGATGAGCAGTGTGTTCGCGTCGCTCACGTCAAACGCACGCGGCATCTTTATGGTGATAGTGAAATATCAACTAGCGAACAGTGGTCCATCGAACCCGAACTATGCCGGCATGCAGTTCAAAGATCTGTACTGGTCCTGTCGAGAGGCGTTCTACGTCAGCAGTGATATTGCGTTGCGGGCACAACTGACCGAGTTTACCACTATCCAACTGTGCGGTAACAATAAGTCTAGTATGCCAAAAATGGCAGGCATGATCGAAAAGGTCGTTAGGCCAAGAAAGAAGAAGGAATTATTTAAGGCACAATGCTCGTTAGTTAACCTTTCATTTTTTAGTTTTTCGAAGAAATCGTGGTTTATGTTTTGGGCATGGCATGATCAAGTTCTTTTTTTTTCTTATCACTGTGTAGCATCCATAATGCTATACAGATATCATTCACATTCTGAACTAAACTCTCAATATAGCACAACACCCATTAACACCAAAACTAGGACAGTAGGTTAACTTCCGTCAAAAGAATGCAACAATTGCATAATTAACAAAAAAATGAGCGAAAATTTTAAGAAATTGTATAGGAAGTTATGATAAGAGGAAGAAATAACAACGTTATGGTCATCTTCTACGTATAATACACATGCTACTCCGCTAGCGATAGTGGAATATTGTTGTTACATCCTCCAGCACAGCCAACTGCACGCAAGCAATCGTAGACGCAGACTCGTTGCCGTGCCGAGCGTCTAATAGGCGCTGGAAGATGCGCTGGTTCGGCGACCGACCGCGCCAGTACACACTGGCAGGCGGCACCGGGCACACATCCTTGCTGCTCTCGCTACGAACGTACGGCACCCGTTGTGGGCGCCCGGGACATCTCCTTTCTCCTGTTTTTTCTCACCACTATTTCACCAGGCTCGGCCGTTTTGTTAACCGGAAGGATTACAACGATTACCTCCCCCTTTCCCCACCGACACTTCCTTTGTTTTAAGTTTAGTTCTATTTCCTCGCACAATCACACTCACTCGTCGGTTTTTCAGTGTGCCCTTCTGTCCGATTCTGTTCTGTGTTCTGTAGTGTAAAAGCTATCCTAAGTTAAATTCTATACTTGCTGTTTGTGTAGTGTTAAGTGTCTGCTGGCAGACCTTGTGAAGGTGATTAACCATACCGTGATAGCTAAAAAATTGCAAAAAGTATATTCTCGTGGCACTGTCACTTAGGATCAATGGATTCAAGATGTCGTAGGTTAAACGCAGTGCAAAATCGGTGTTTCCTACGAAGTCCCAATGTAGCGATTTCGAGAGAAAAAATAAAGTTAACTTGTTTACTGCCCCGTCGCTCACTTTGGGAATATGGGATTCCGTCTTTGCATCCCTGTACAGTGCGTACGTACACATGCGTACGTCTTTACAAGCGCCTAACGGTTAGCAACCGGCATAGAGATGTGTGCGTACCCAAGAGACTCGGATTAGGGAGGACAGCAGTAAGCAAAACAAGAAAAATTTTCACTAGAAAAGAGGGTTTATACTGCTATTTGCTTAGTGTTAGTGAAAGTATTTTTCCTTTGCTATGGTAAGATTATGCGTATGCACGGCGTAGCAGGACGTTTCTAAGTGTGGTTCAAGATCAAAACAAAGGGACGAAGACTTACATACATTGAGTGAACAAGGGAGAATAAAAGAGAGGGAGAGAAAGTATTTCGGGTGCGAAAATTGTTTCTCCCCATGTAATGAAAAGCGTTGAACAAAGGTTTCTATGTACGTAAAAGAGATAGAGAAAGAAAACACGAAAGAGAGAGAGAGAGAGAGAGAGAGAGAGAGAGAGCAAGAGAAAGAGAAAAAATTGTTTCGTTTATACACTGAGAGTACAGCCTTCATTATAAATGCATCCGGAAGCACGTGCCTATTACGTGAGTTCCTTTAAAGATGCAGTAAAAAAGGTAAACACTCTGTAAATTGTTGTATTTATGTTTCTACAAAGGAACAATCACATTCGATTTTACTCTCTGCATTTAATTGCAGCTGCATTTTGTAAATACTCGCCTGAAGATTTGACAGATTTTGACAAAAGCATGTCTCGCAGCGCGGCAAAACGAGTTGTTAGTATTAATAAGGATACCTATTGCATACTTTTAGGCATAGTTTACATCCGTACAACGGAATCTTATTTCATATAAGTTTATAACAACTAATCAAATTGATGGTATGCCGTTTCTAGTGTTGCGTGATCACAACATATGCAACCTTTTTCTTGGTTCAATCAATTGAACGTAATCCACCACAAAATACGAACTGTTATGACGTGTACAGGTGAAATGCTAAATCTAAATAATGCCAAAATCCACCTTCACAGGTGAAAGTGATAAAATGGCAAGCAGACGTGATAGAATACGATGGAATGAAGTGTAAGCAAAGTAAGAAAAGAGAACATGTTGTTGGCGCTCGGAGTAATTCGGGAGCATCTGGTTAGACGTTAAATTCAAATCTTAAATGCGTAGACCTGCGCATATGCGTACAAATGATGTTACTATCGAGCACGATAACAGTGGACAGAGAGAGAGAGAGGAAAATGAAATACTAAGAGTGAAAGAGAGAGAGAGTAAGAGAGAGAGAGAGAGAGAGAGAGAGAGAGAGAGAGAGAGAGAGAGAGAGAGAGAGAGAGAGAGAGAGAGAGAGAGAGAGAGAGAGAGAGAGAGAGAGAGAGAGAGAGAGAGAGAGAGAGAGAGAGAGAGAGAGAGAGAGAGAGAGAGAGAGAGAGAGAGAGAGAGAGAGAGAGAGAGAGAGAGAGAGAGAGAGAGAGAGAGAGAGAGAGAGAGAGAGAGAGAGACGAAGCGATGGAGAGAGTAAGCTTACAGTTCGTGAATTTCTCGAGTTTTGTGCAGGGAAATGCACACGTCATGATACAGACAGAGCTAGGGGAGCTAGATTATACAACCGCACCATAAAACACCCGCCAAGCAAGGGCTGGTGAAAGACGCAGGATGACGCGAACTCCGACTCCAAATCGCTCGCCGGACGAAAACGTCGCCGACAGCGACGACGACAGCCCGACACGACGAGTCTCGGACAGCTTTGGTGTTGTATAACCAAACCATTTCGCAGGAGCAGCAGCAGTAGCAGCAACGCAAATCACAACGCACTCCGCAGCGAACCTGTGCGCTCTAGCCAAAGTTGCGTTCTTTACTACCGGTGTGAAGACATGCACGTCCATTCTCGTCTGGGAATTATGGGACGCTAAGATACTCAACAACAAAAAAAAAACAAAAGTTCAAAACAATACAAGTTACAGATTCTTGGTGCAAGAGTTAGATTCGTTGAACAGTGTTTTAGCCAGGATACTGCCGTGCGTGTGACTAGTGTGACAGGAGTTGTATCTACCCGGCGTACGTAGGGCCGGTGCGTGTTGGTGTAAATAATACAAACTCGTTACTGTGCATCCAGACGTTCTGCCAGACAAAGTGTTGTGGGGGTAGTGCTGTATGCCGACAGCGCACTCCACAGTGCAGGTGTCCACCACCATCGTTCTAACTAACCTCTTTCTATCCCGTCCGGATTCGGGGCGACTCCAGTCCGGTGGATCCAGTGCGCCATCAACAGGAGCCAGTTCACTATCACCACGATCAACCACGTCGTCGTCGTCGTTGCCGTCGTCGTCATCTAGCCATCATCCACCATCCCTCCCCAAATGCGACAATAGTATGGAAGTATGTTCGCCGAAAGGAGCATCCTGTGCCGTTTATATAATACTTTAATTTTCATGCACCGTAAGTACCCGCTGATTTATCCTTTACTACTTGCATTATGCTGTTGTGTGATGTATACGAAGTATAAATATAAGTATAAGTATAAGTGTCGCGGGGTTGAAGCACGTAACCGAAATGTCGTAACGCGTCTGGTGACGTTGGAGAAAGTTAGGCACTGAAATAGTTTGTAAGGATCTTCCGTAGAGTTCATGATGTTCTATTCTCTCCGTGTGGACGTGTGTCGGCTCCTCCTGGAATGTGGTTAAAGTCTTTTATTTTGTAATCAATCATTCGTAGTTTCGCTGCCTGGAACTCTTCTCTGTGTCTCTCGCGCTCTCACGTTTTCTTATCCTCTCAACTCCCCAACTACCCCAAATAAAGACATGATCGATGATCAAGTGTCCATTTTCGGATCACTAGGGCACAGTGAGTTTAAGGTAGACTTCGTAGCTTGATTTGGCAAATGATTACCAAGCAAGACATCCGGAACGGAATTCCAATTCTAGCCGGATGACTGAATTGCCATTTCAGAAGTCAATTGAACGCTTACGCAATGGTCACAAAATAAGCTCTTTCGGACATACGCTGTCATCCTGATGGATCTGGATCTTATGGTGCTTGCACCGCATCCAACCTTAGCCATGAAATAGTACATACCAACGATAATTTATCTGGTCAAGACGGTCTTATCATTGACGAAGAATACAACTACATGTACACAGGACAGGTTTTAATTATCTTCCCTTGTGTACATCCGTTGCGTGGGTGTAATGAAATATGGAAGTGGTAATTAATTCCCGGAATGTCCGGTATACCTAGAAAGCGGGATAGATGAAACAAAAATCAATCATGCCACTACCCGGACCGGCAAACTCTAACCAATGAGCGTAATATAAAACTAATCGAAATGAACCATATTGCCTTTTTCTTGAGCACGATTGATTTAGCATAATAATTGTAGGTATACGCACATGTGTGTTGTGGTAGTTGTATCCATCCATATGCTACGCAACGCCTAGTTGATGTTTACATCAATCCAGCTCAATTCGATCGTCAAAAGTTTGTTGCCCACAATTCTTCACTGTCTAAAAAAAAAAACAGAGATCGTGCATGAGTTCCTGTGTTTTTTGTTTTGCCCCGAGTTGGGATATTGTTAGTACTTGCACAGACACACACACCTACACATTTTAATCGATTGTCGATTTTAAAGGCCTCGGATCAAACGTCCGGTGTTTGGTTGGAATTTGAGCTCATCGCTGCTTTATGGTTGTTTAATTAATTTTCAAATTAAATCATTCCAACCACCCGCACAGCTCATAGGAGTGGAGGAAAGCGCAGAGAAGGATAGAGAACTGAGAGGTAGAAGAGCGGTGGTGGTGTTCCTTCCTTGTACGCTTCATTGTTTTGACCTTGGAGCTGTAACCGGCATCGTTCAAGATAATCGCCGCGAATCTACACCACGATCCAAGATGCTGGCTGCGCATGCAAATTGATGTGATTTATGCTGCATTAGAGGCATCTCAATCTGCCTGTTGCTTGTTGTGTGCGGTATATAGACGAGCATGAGGCGAAGAATAAAAGGGAAGGGGCAGGGGGGACGGGAGATGCGCGTTTGATTGCGCGTCCGGCTCGAGGGAGCAAGGTCGTTTTCATAGCACTGAGTGAGTCGATCACATCAGCAGAACCGCACAAAGGGCCATGATTACCTCAGCTTGCGCGCGCTTATTGAGAGATATCAAATATGCTGTGTAGTACACAAGGGGTATGGTTATTCTAAGAAAGGGTATAGAAGAAAAAAAATGTCTTGTTCCAGCCGACCCTGGGTCTCTCCGAAGATATTGCAAAAACAAGCAAACAGTAGAAACTATTTATTTGCGAATCTAGTATAAGAGGTGCCGTGAAGAAATTGTTTTTTTTTAATTCCATGAAAATCAAAATCTTTCGAGAATTGCAAAAAAAAAGCAGAAGCAATAGTAAAATGAGTAATTTGAACCTTTTGTAGCAACACAACGTTTTTAGCTTAGTTATAAAGAAGATTGGCCACGATAGTTGAGAAATTTCAAAGAGTCCACAAACACATCCTTCCTTGAGACATTTTTTTTCTTCTTCTTCTCTGACTCTACAACCTCGAGAGGTTTTGGTCTGTCATGATTGGCTTTCCTTGGCATCGTTTTATTCGTTGCTGGGTAGTCAGTCCTGCATACGTGTAAGTGGTCCGTACGGGATTCGATGCTCTGCCGTGTGAAGATCGGATCACAAGAGCACGAGAAAGTTATGCGGAATGCATAAAAAATTCTATTTAAAATAAGAGCTACTAGAGTGATTAAATTTACAGTTTTGGGAATTAGTAAAATAACAGGTCGGCTGATAAATGTTTGGCCTGACATATAGATGGCGCTGGTAAATTTAAATCCATATCATTTTTAGTTTGTACCAACTTTGAAACGAGTTCTGTAAAAATTTGACAGCACTCGGACAATAACCTAGTGAGTTAGAACATTTTGTGTGACGAGACTTTTGTGTTTCGAGTAATCATGGAAAAGAAGGAACTTCGCGTGATGATAAAGTATTGCTTTTTGAAGGGAAAGAATACAGTTGAAGCCTAAAATTGGCTTGATGAAGAGTTTTCGGATACTGCTCCACCAAAATCAACCATAAAATATTGGTATGCTAAATTTAAACGGGGTGAAATGAGCACTGAGGACGGTGAACACAGTGGACGCCCAAAAGAGGTGGTTACAGACGAAAATATTAATAAAAAACCACAAAATTATTAAAAGTAACCGTAATGTGAAGTTGATCGAGATAGCTGACACCCTAAAGATATCCAAGGAACGTGTTGGACATATCGTTCACGAGTATTTGCATATGAGAAAGCTCTGTGCAAAAAAAAACAACAACGAGTTGATGATTCAAACCAGTGT
The DNA here is from genome assembly GCA_002091835.1 of Anopheles maculatus. Lineage (NCBI taxonomy): Eukaryota > Metazoa > Arthropoda > Insecta > Diptera > Culicidae > Anopheles > Anopheles maculatus. The sequence continues at coordinate 25,601 of KZ063277.1, forward strand.
TTGGAGCTGTTTGAGCGTAATAATTCCGAGTTTTTGCGTCGATGTGTTACCATGGATGAGACATGGCTGCACCACTACACTCCAAAGTCCAATAGACAATCGTCCGAGTGGACTGGTCGCGATGAACCTGCTCCAAAGCGGGGAAAAACGCAACAATCAGCTGGCAAGGTTATGGCGTCAGTTTTTTGAGATTCGCAAAGAATAATCTTCATCGACTACCTTGAGAAAGGAAAGACCGTCTGGCTCTCAGCGACTATTTCCTTTTTTCAGATCTCAAAAGGATGCTCGCTGGGAAGAAATTTTCGTCGGATGAAGAAGTGATTGCCGAAACTGAGGCCTTTTTTGAGGCAAAGGACAAATATTACTATAAAAATGGTATCGAAAAATTGAAAGACCGCTATAATCGGTGTATAACCCTCGAAGGGATGTATGTTGAATAAAAAAAAGGAAAATTGCAAAAAAAAAAGTGCTATATTATCATAGGCCAAACAATTATCAGCCCACCTGTTACTTACTGTATTCTTCTTCTTTCTTGCCTGCCATTTCTGGCTTACTAGACTTATTATTACCGCATAGTTGGATAGTCAGTCCTCACTATGGGGGAACGGCCCAGATGAGACTTGAACCCCGGTCCTGCCGTGTGGAGACCGGCGCCGCTGTCGCATCTACCACCTGTCCGCCCCGGTACTGTTTTATTATTAACGAAATTTCGTGAAAGATGATTGTTTCAGAAATTAATCAAAAAGTCTTAAGAGTTATGAATAATATGTTGATACATTCAAGTACATGTTGATCTGATTCGCTAATTGAACAAGTGTTGGCGCCGGTCTTTCGTTGAAACCCATTCAGATCGTCTCTACGTACGTGAGACTGTCAATGAGTCAAGGAAAGCAGGAAAGATAGACCAATCCCTCAAGGAATATTAAAGTCAAAAAAGAAAAACAACACTTGAAGCAATAAGATATAATAGTTCTTAAATATTGGAAATGGTAGGCTGTCTTACAGTAAGAAATGTATTCACCGTATTGCCAATGTAGTTAAAAAAAACCAGGAAACGGATCGTACCTTGTTCAGATGCAATGATTGACCTTTTCCATATTAAAGGATTACGTGAATGTGACAGAATGAAGTTGTCGGTTTAAGAATTACCAGAACTGTTCGAAATCTATTTTAAACGACTCAATAACAAACGTTTCCTGACGTTTGCATAAAATCCGCTTTGAGCACATTGATTATTCATCAAAAATATTAGCTGATGGAGTGTGCTTTCGCCCATATGCATACTATCGCTTTATATCCGGCGTTTCCCGTGGATATAGTCATCATCCACCTCATTCACTCGCATGGTTTGGGACGCGCTCAAAGCACATTCGATATCCGCAAATGCCCGACTGCTGCTTATCAAACCACTGTGCACCGATCAATTAATCATTCATACACTACCACCACCATCACCAGGAACCGGTTGTACCATGAGGATGCCCGTTTTCCTGCTTTCGCTCGAGTGGATCCTCTCGACCAGAAAGGTTCCCAAGGCTTTTGACGGAGGTTACGCTTCAGTACCTGGGAATTTTCGGAGCTGGGTAGTAACCGTGGTACGCGTCGCTGCCGGGGGTTTTGCTTTTAAAAGGGATAATCTAGCTAGTTTAACTAAGCTGGATACTGTGTACGCTCCGGTACGGTACCGATTGAGGCGTTGAGTTTTGACAGGATGTTGTCAGTATCAATTTGTGCACCGGTATCCCTGCAGCTTCCTGCAGCTACCTGTCTCGGTTGGTAACGAGCGCTTGATGAAGATTCGGCGAACTTTGGTAACTCACACCCCTATATCAGGTGGTTAGGGCCACCTAATGAGCCGTTGTATCGTTCGGGCCGTGTATCGATTGTAGGCGGGTTTTCGTAACTTCAAGCTTTCCACGAAACAATTTCACATTTGTGTGTTGCTGCGGACCTGATAAAGGGAGAGTCCCAATTGCCACACCTGGGCATGGTAGCACGCAACACATACCCAACGAAAGCGGGCGACAAGATAATGATAATTGGGTTAAAGAAAGCTCCCAAATTAACGCACGCAATGGTGTGTGTGTGTGTGTGTGCTTCATGAAATCTGGTCCTGTCACAGAGAAGTAGTTGGGTTGATGATTATTTCTGGACGAGCTTGTTGAAGTGTAGAACCCTTTTACGATGCGATGCTTTTAAATTGCTTACCCATCGACCATGATTGACAGAGTACATGGCCATTTTTTTCCCGCTTTCCGTGATGGTCTACAATCTACCCCACGGAGTAGGATATCCAACTCCAAGTTGAAGCATACGAAGCGAGGATATTACCATTCTCGAGACGGGTTCATTATTGTTTTTCCCTTCCCATACTTTCCTACTCTTTTGCAAAACATCAACTCTTCAGATCTGTCCATCTCCAGCAACAGGTTCTTCGCTTATGTAAGCGCTCCTGCTGCTTGATGGTAGTGGCCATGGAAGGTAAAGCCGAGAGAACAAAATAAAACAAAAAACACCAAAATGACAACGGCACAAAGGGGAAATGTGCCGCAAATAGAGACTTGCCTTTGGTGCGCTCAATAATTGTGAGATGCCTTGTTGGGTCTGGGTGTCCCTCGCGCTAGCCTTTTGTTATCGGCTGCACTTTGCTGGAGTGTCACTGGTCCGCTGATGCGCTGGTCGAGAGCCAAACAGGAAAAGCTCATTGACACCGTGCACCATTGTGCAGCAACAAGCGCTACCATACGTGAGTGTATGTGATGACATGTTGATGAAAGTTTCTGTCCTATTTTGGTTCTTTATTTTCGAAATGCAAACAAAACAAATGGAAATAATAGTCACACACAAACACACCCAGAGTGGAGGTTGGTGGCGATAGAAATGAATTAAAAAATCCGATGCCCGAAGTAAATGAAACATCAATAATGTACATGCCGAGCAGTGTGAGCTAGTGGACGCAAAAATCGATTCAGTGTACACATGCTGTACTAAAGCTCCTGTGTTGGAAGCTGTGCCTCGTACGGGTCAAAAAGCCTAACAAAGAAAACACGCTTTATTACGTTCGAGCTCCTTTCGATTTGCCTGTTGAACGAACATCGATGGGCACATGATGGATGCGTCAGTGTTGTTCGACAAAACAAAGGTAGACACTTTTACTTTTACAGGTTCTGAATATTGCGTAGAAAAACAAAACGAAACCCATCAACCAAAAACAGACCCAGAGATTAAGGTTAACGAGGTGAGAAAATCGAGAGAAAAATCGGTTTTCCACTCCATGTATGGCATATGGATGATTGAAGGAAGCCAATGGTAGGAACAAAAGAGGACGAACACCCGGAACAACCGCAATAAAACCCTCTCCCGTCTTTCCATCCTCTGCCGGGCTTTCCTCTTCGTTTGACGAAACGTGACGAAATGAATGAAGCACGTCAACAAAGGAAATGAATGAGCAACGAAAATAACACATTTGATGTGACTTCTGACACTCGCCCGCTGTCACCCATTATCGAAAACCGCGTGAAGCTTTTGGACCTATTTTTGGACCATATTTTGCTTTATGTGTGTTTTGTTGTTGTTGTTATGAATGAGCCTTGACAGGGCAGACAGAGATTAATAAGGTGCCAAGCCACTGAAACAAAAGGTGTATGCGTTGTGCGTTATTTTTCCATACCGCTCTATGGATCCATGTGGATCAAGTGGATGAAGTGTGTTTTTCGCTTTATTCGACTACTTGCGTGACGCCTGATGACGCCTGATTGTATGCAATCGGTCCACTACTTTGTTAGTTCGGGTTCGGTGACAGCTTTGGGGCGTCATGATGGAAACTGATGGATGATGGTGATGATGATGATGCAGTTGATGAAGATGCTCACGACAAATAGATTAGTGCGTTCTCAATTAAATCTTCTTAATCGTACCCACGCGATCTCGTCTAGTGGATGGGCAGACGGTGTGCGGTTGTTGTAAAAGGAATCGTACCCGATTGTTGATGAACGTGTTGCTAAATGGAGCAATCGCAATGAGACAAGAATGCTGCAATGTTGAGGGTTGTGGTGTTTGGTGTGATTGTCTAATGTATTGTTGCGAGCTGGACTCACTTATGTGCAGTTTGTTCTATCGTGGTGATGCCATTCATTAACTCTACTTGTGTGGGCCTTCGTAAATGTCTATAAATTAAGAGTAGTAGCTAAAGCTAAAAAAAAAACAAAACATCCTAATACTAATAATACCGGGAATACAATTTCCCAAGGCTATGACGCATATCATGAGTTGATACCTCATCGATGACTTGTTGGCTTAGAGGGCGTTGACAGTTTGCACTTAATTGATATAGACCTTCAATCTATTTATTTATTTATTTAGAGCGGTTTTGAGTCTCATAGACCTTGTTCGTGATCGGCCCTACGTTGTGATATTTTTTAAATAGTGATCAGTGAAGGAAACGCTAATTTGCGGTTCAGGGTGACCGTTCGGCGTGCGTGTATTTTGCTTGGGTTCTTGATTGACACTAATACGTTTTTTTATCCTACGCTCAACGGTCCTTATACTAACACATGCATACATTCAAAATTAAACGCTAACGCTTCACCCAGTGAAAAAACGACAAAACTAGAAACAAAACAAACTGGGAAGCTGTCACCACAAAAAACGTAAACATAAAAAACGTAAACAGACCTCATTCGCCTCTTTTGTAGACCTACACCGTGGAACTCTTAAATCACACTATTGAAACTGACCACAGTTTTAAACACAACCACGCCCGAAACGTATTTTATCCCAGTTAACCGGAAATCTCTTATGCAAAATATATCATTACATCGTTTTTTTGGACCAGCTATAGTCCACATCCATTTTTTTGTAGTTTAGACCAGAACAAGTTGGTTATTCTCGACCTGTAGCATGTTGACGGCGATGACCTCACCAAAATTGAAAGAAGCACGGATAGATGACGCTTCCGGCACAAAATACACACCAAACAGTATCCTTCCAAGGATACGTTGCCACCACGTAGGCCTTGCATGGTTTTGGCCTTGTCCCAAATTTGCCATTTTCCATTAAAAATGGGCATGTGAAAAGTTTTTCGAGTTGCATCGAGGTACGTTTCCAACTGTTCCAAAACTGAGGGAGCAAACACGACGGGTGCTGTCTACGATCGTTGAGTTAGAGTTCTTGGTCAAAGATCGTAGTCTTCATGCAGAGAATTTCTGTATTAGTCCATTAATTTATGCTCTTAAGGGCTGTTAATGTGAACAAAGTAACGGAAGTCCGAGATCTAAGAGTTATCCTATATATTAGCTTCTCGTTTGATGTACAATGTGCAACAGTTGATATAAAGAGACCAACGAAAATGACAGATTACATGAATTCACTGACCCGTTGCACTGACCCCCTCGGTTTTACACTCTAATAGTATTCTCAGATTTTTTAGTAACCTTATAGAATCATGTTGGAGTCCGGTGGCCGAGACGATAGCCGGTCTATACACAGTAGGATCGGATATCGAATTCCGTACGTACTGTCTCACTGTACGCAGAACTGACTATCCAGCTGCGGGTAGATGGAAAGTCAGTAATGGCAGGAAAAGATCTCCAAAGAATAAAAAGAAGTATAGAGTCATTGCCGCGTGGCATGACATAGATTGTTTTGAGTGCATTTTCTTGCAGTTCGATCGAACGCTGTCTCCTGATGTAAAGTAGCGTAATGTAGGTTCGTGGAAAAGCTTCTTATAGAGCATCTAATAGCTTCGTCATAGAAACTGACGTTACGGATTTGTTGGTTGGCCTGAATATATATATGCTCCTGAACGAAATATTAGACATGGACTCGTCTATTCGTCTGCTATTGCCTGTACTATTAGTGTTGATACGAAAATTTAGCGATTTCCATGAAAATTTCTACTTCAGCTCCTTGATGCATCGTTACTTAGTGAATTGCAGCTACCATATCGTGGAGTATATTCTTCAGATAAAATTAAGCACAGTGTTCCAGCCAAACAATCGGTCTTACACATTATTATTCTATTAAAAAGAATGTCGCAATCAACTGTCAAAATAAAAATTTTAAAAATCCTATCCGTCAACCATAAAAGGTAGCGATAATCGATTTTCTTAACATTCCTTTAAGGGCTGCTTTGAACTGTGTTGAAAGTTCATGTTCATTGAATTTCCGAATTATTGACAACCATCAAACACAGGTAATTCTTGCAGCTCTCAATTCAATTTACGTTTTTTTTTCAATTAGAGTTTACGAAATATCTTTATTAGACAGATATTTAATAAATAGACACCCCAAGGCATCAAATAAAAACGATTCTAAAACGTGACATACACAAGACTAGGTACACACCATAGAAACAATAATCCTTATGGCTAACAGGCACCGAAACAGAAAAACAAAACTTTCAGCCCGTTTTGAATCGCGTTCAGTATAACCTCAAACGTTTGGTCAATCCCTCAAAATCAATAATTACAAATCGCCATTCAACAGTCACCCAGCAACATGAAAGGTTACCACCGTACTGAGGGTGCCTAGCAAGCAAGCGTTTACCTTTGCGCTGTGCGCCGTCCTTAGAAAGCAATCGAAACAGTGTGAATGGTCACCTTTACCTATTCCGTTTTCACTGCTATTTTGAAAAGGAAATGCTTTCCTGCATCCGCTTCCTACCGTCTCCCTTTATCCGATCACTGCACTAGAATTGAAAACTTCCCACCGTGTTCCAACGCAAAGCGAAACGCATTACGTAATGCCATGCGGTGTCTACTGGGGCAAACCCGACCCGGTTGGTGGCATTTTGATTTCCTTTATTTTTGGTTGTTGTAATGGAGTGGGATCGCGCGCGCGTGTGTGTGTGTGTATAGTTGCTGGTTTGTGCTGCTTTAGTTTTAGTTTTGGTTGTTGCGTTTCGATTTTAGCTAGGCCCCTCCTTTGGAACGGTCGGTGTGTTGGTGCAAGCAGCTGGAACTGGAGTTTCAAGCAGATCGATATTTCGGCCTGCTATCGGAGGCCGCTGGTGTGCCCTGTGTGCGCTCGCTGTTCCTGGCCTGGTTTCCGGCCCTAGCACCCAGTGGATTATGGTTCGTTTGCTAATTTATTTGCCAAACAACTTTCCCAATTTAGGGAAAAACGAGGGACGAGACGCGAACTCGGCCGTGGTAGCCGAAGGTGGCACGAAGCTCTGGAAAGTGTGCGTTTTAAAATGTACTATCCCGTTGGTGTTTCCTGTTCGCCGGGACTTAATCCAATTGTTCGGTTCTTTGCCGGCCTGTTTTAATTCGATTCTGTCCTTCCCACGTTTCCACGCTCTTCCCAGTCAGCCTTCTTTATGAGGTTAGTTTCTTTTTTTTTATTTATTTGCCACCCACTCTAGTGAATGTTTGAGTTGCTGGTTGGTTGGCATTTCGGAATATTTATCCTCTCACCGCTGAACCTACCGGGCGGAAAAAGGGCAGGTCTAGATATTAAAAGCATAGTTTTTTCAACTCTTTCGTACTTTTTTTGTGCGACGGGAAGTATCCGAGGAGGGGACACGATTTTTATTACACCTCGTCAGAGCCTTTCATATAGCTCCTGGGCATTAAAAAGGGGCAGTTTGCTTCTGCTCAGTGAAACTGGTCGATTTGAGAGGTTGCATCCCTTTCATGCGGTTTCGATATGAATAGTTTGAAAAAATGAATAGAGAGGAATTCATAATTGAACCTACATATAAACCAACAAACAATATAGATAAAATTGTACGATACGGGAGGGGCTCAAAGTTGAAGTTGCGGGAGGTATTTTGAGTTCATCTTCAACACACGAACCATATCGCAAAAGGCTTATTTCGTCCTGTGTTACTCTCGTGAAGATCTCAGAATGGACGAGAATCCGAGGACCTGTCCAACTTGCTGGAATGTTGGAATTTCATTTCCGTTTTGTGAATCCTGTCCGATGGTGACCTCCTTTCTGCTTCGATTTTATGCACGACACACACACACCAGCCCACAAAGGGCAGGGAGTGTAAATTGCGGATTGATTATTGATTCGATTCTCAATCCGGGAAGGTTGTGTTTTACGTGGCCGTTGGATTGATTAGACTGCTTTTGTGTACTGCAAACTATACGGACGTTACCAGAATTCATATTCAATAATTTTCTTCTTTTTTTATATATATATTTATAGTGATCTACGTCACGCGGTCATTCGGTGTCATCTTCGAGGAGTATGTTGTCGACCAGGGCCGTAACTTGACGTTGCGCTGCGACTCTAAACATCCGGTACGATGGGTACGGGAGGGCCGCCGGGAGGACGTGCGACAGTTCCAGGTAAGTCTGTTCAGGAATGGCAGGAACTTCGTACCGCTACCCACAATCGGTCACGTTCCAAGCTCCGTAGCGCACCGAAGGAGACGAAGTCACACTGTCACCGAATTCAATCAACATGATCTATGTAGGCTTATCGCCACAAAGGACATCGTCGTTGTTTCGGGCTGAAGCTCTTAAAGCGGTTTGCATAAAAAAAGCTCCACGCTCTGCTGAAATGTCATTCTACGAATAGTGTTGTGCTGGTGCCATGTAGTGTGTATGTCGTCGGTACGACATGAACCATAGTTGGTACAACTTTTCCGACCCCGACCCAAACCAATACCCGACTCTTGTCTGTCGTGGATGAAGCTCCATAAGGTTGACTGGTAACCTGGGAAGGAGTCCTAACGACCACACCTCTGATAGGCTATTCGGTAGGGAGAACTCCCAGACAGTTCGCTTTTGTTTTCGCCCGCCCGGTTAACTTTCACGACTGCTACCGGAAAGGCTTTTAACGCTGGCAAACGCATTAGCAAACAGGAAGCCAAACAACAGAACAGAAGCAGGTCAGGTAGGTGGATCGTTACCTGTCGAAGGCGGTAACCATCGTCGAAAGTTTTGTCATGAAAGTGGATACCGGACATTGGTGCCGGACCTGTAACAGCCAGCCCGCACGGTTAGGGCCGGGCTTAACTCTTCTGCAGCAAATGGTTCGACGAAAACTTTCCAACCGAGATCGCTCCAGAAACCTCCTAAGGGACACGCTATAGGTCCGGCGTCAATAGGTCACAGGTCGGAATGGTCAGAAACCATCGGTTGAGCAGACAGAAAAAAAAACACACACACGCACACACACACAAACACCGGTCACACCAAAGCAAGATGTCAGTCGGTGCAGTGAGGAAGAAATCGTGTTATTAGACGCAGAATCCTGGTCACGGCACCGGACGAACGCCTAATTGGCTCGGCGTATGCTGCAAATCGCAGCTAGGCGACGCAATATAGAACGTGTAGCGTCCAACCATCGATGGTTTCCGTCCCGGGAAGCGTTTAATTTCACACCGGACGCAATGTGAGCCACCGGATTCGGGTGGCAACACAAACAATGGACCCGTTGTTATCCGTTGTTGTCATGCTGTGCACCGTGCTCCATTATTGCCCTACGGGTGGGTTATACTTGCTGCTCCAGCAGAGAAATATGTTCCACCATTGTTCCTACCGATGTTGGTGCTTTGTCTCCGTTTGCCTGCGCTCTGCTTCCTCTGCGGGTACGGCGAGAAAGTGTCATCGAAAAGGAGACTATCCTCGGCACAACCTTGCATTGTGAACATTGTTTGCTGGTGAGAATTTCAAAACAACTGTACACGAAAATTAGAAGAACAAAAAAAAAACATCAAAAACAAAAGAAAATCTTACCCCGAGAAAACCGTCTTGCACGAGTAGCACATCATCCTAACCAGCACTGTTGTTGGTGTTGCTGCCTGTTGCTGGCTTAGGTTATGCTTTAATACAGGGACCCTTTCATCCGCAAAATAACCACCACCTTTGCTTGTGGAATCTCACCCCCAAGGGGGCGAGGTGGTTGCGGACGCATGCATTGACGCCATGCTTTCGCGCTAATGAATTTGTATCATCGTTTCGTAGGAACTTTGAAGAAAAACGCGTAAGGGAAGGAAGCACACAGCGCTCCCGCTATCCTATCCACCTCACCGCGTCTGTGGCATAGTTTCCGCTACGAAATCGCGCAACATTCCATTTAAAATTCCCCACAGTGCTTTGTGCTGGTGAAGCACACATTTCCCCTTTTTATCCATCCGTTGCCGGGGATGCGAATGACTTTCATTGTGGAAGCATTATCGCACGCTGCTAATTTTTATTCGTTTCCTTTCGGTTCCATAATGGTACCGATGGGTTTGCGTGGTGCACAATCTAATGAAACCACTAGGCGATGTGATGTGTTGAGGGTCACCTACCATCCAGGCGGTTCCGTTTGCACATGCTCACTATGGTGCCGACCGGATGCAAACGGCGGTCAAAAATAGTTTTATTGTTGTTAATTATTTTTTGTAACGAGACATGTCTAGAAGGTGGCCCTGTTTATAAATAGTATTTTAATTATAAATTAAATTATCTGTATAAATGTTTTTAGAATGTTTATAAGCATCAAAAAGATATGAATTGTTTTATTATGAATTTAATTTTAATGTATCATTTTTGTTAAATACAATTGATTTAATTCATGACAACATTTTTAGTTACTCTTTTTTGATTTTTTTTTGCGAAATTTGCTGCAAGTTTGAATGAACTCAAACATCTGTAAAAATATTGAACGTTCAGAACGTTATGACAACAATGATCTTCTTTGCCAACAAGTTTGTTTATGTTTACGTACTACAACGGATTTAGAAAATTAATATGGTTTTATAGCAAATTTGGGGCGGCCCGGTGGTGTATACGATAACGACGCCGGTCTTCACACAGCAGGACCGGGGTTCGAATCCCGGCGGACCGCCTCCCCGTACGCAGGACTGACTATCCAGCTACGGGTAAAACTAAGTCATAGAGAGCTAGCAATAGCAGGCCAAGATCCCACGAGGTTGGGATGTTCTTCGGCAGCAGCCGTCCATAGTGTTTACTAGACTTATTATTAACAAATACCCGGATAGTCAGTGCTTGCTACGGGGGAGCGATTCGGATGGGATTCAATACCTAATTCTGTCGTGCCGTGCCGAAGACCAGCGCTTAGAAACGAAAGCTAGGGCGAACATTGATCGAAATAAGGTATGTTCCAACAGCGGCACAGATCGGTACATTTCATGAGATATACTTGAGGATGATTGGCAGTTCGGTGAGCGAGGCGATAGTGACGCTGGTCTTCACTGACTATCTGTAGTATTAATCAGTCTAGCAATGCATGATGGTAAGAACTTAGAGGTCGTTAAGTCAAGAAAAAACCAGTAGTAGAACAATTGAGGCTGAGAAAGGGAAGTTTAAAATGGAAATTTCAGCTTCAAGCTGGTGTTACGAAGTTTGACTTCGCAATCAACGGGTTTGAAAATCTTTTCATTGACGTTGGCATCTCACTTTACGATGTATACCAAAATGTATATCAAGAATTTTAATAACCACTTGCTTCCCTAGGTACAGATTAACTTCTTCGAAGGTCATCTTTGTTCTTGAACGGTATTGAGCGCCATGAAATCTCCAAAACTGACCCAACAAGTCTGCAATGATCTCACCATAGCATGGGAACTCTGGCGCCTGTTACACCACGCACGTTGTAATCGATATCGAAACTTCTTGGGTTGTCTTGTGGCACACTCATGAATGCCCAATTATTACAAAGTTTACGTTTGTACAACGATAAACGATAGACAAGAAGAACACACCGAACAGTATATATCTTAATAGACCGAAAATCGCTGAAAATATAGATTCATTTTATATTTATTTATGGAAGATAAGACTTTTATTCCAGCAATACGGCCAGGCCGTTCTAAATAAATAAATAAAAGTCTTTCATTTCTTAAATTTTTGCTTTTTTTTGTCAAACCATGTATTATACTTTCTGGAAACTACAACTACCGAATTTACAAGAGCAAATCATAAGATTTACTAACTAAGAATTCACTGAAACAACGTTTCCTATAGGGACAGAAAACATACTCATAAAACATAAGACCAAATATTTTGGTTCAAGGTTCAATCGTTTTGCTATGGAGCTGATATTAAATGAGTTCCGTTAGAACTAAGTTAAACATTTTGAGAAAATGACGATATTATTCCAGACAAGTTCAATCTACTTACGGTTGCCAGGCTCCGTTGAATACTCGGTTACTATAAAAGTTGTAAATAACAATCCATCAGACATTAATAATTTAAAAAAATAAACAAAAATATTTTAAATTAATGAATAGTTGTACGATGTGCGTTTGAGAGTCAATGTATTGTGTTTCTATAGTTATGCGACACGCAACAATCTGGCGTAGATGTGCTCCAGTTTTAAACCACAGCCAGCCGATAGTGCACGATTACAAACACCAAAGCAAACGTAAGCACTTTCGCTTTGCTATTTGCTGTGTGCCGTGATGTGTTGGTTCGTCGGAAAATAATAAATGTTTTAACTAGTGCTCGTAAAGCACTCTCGTTTGCTTGCTGCTCGATAGCGAGCGCTGCATGCGGGTTTGCCTACCATTCAGGGGCTCCTATGGCCGGTGCGCCTTACGACACAATGCTGTCCCTTGCCGACTTGCCGATCGGGGCGAGTAATATCTTGCGTGAGCTTACGCAGATTTTGCTAAGCCAGCACGTTCCCCATCGTTATGCCTTCTACAACCACCATCACCTTCTCACCTCGCCATTCTCACCGTGTTGCCTTCTAACAAAACGAAATGTGTTTTATTAGTCTTTCGCTGTCGAGCAAAGCGGCTCGAGATTTCATTATTTCTTTCCCAACCAAACCAACCCTCGCAAAGGTTGGAAATAATTCTCACCACACCCCAATTCCCGTTCCCCCCTCTACCGCAATCACATCCAGCCTGTAGGGCGCTCCTAAGCATCGAGGCTTTTGTATGTGGGGTGAGCAGATATTGGCGCATGTGTTGCTAAATTTTAATTAACCACAAGCACGGCACACTCAACACAAAGCTTCTTCGCCCATAATCCACCGATGCTCGTGTCTCACACGCCAAGCGTTGCTCGGAAGCTCGGAAAACACAAACAAATGGTACCCTCCGGTTCGCTGTCGTCCGTGTCGTAGCACGATCGATCGAGAAACTTTTTTCCCCGTTGCGACTTTTGTATTTTGGAAGCTCAACTTCAAGCTCCCGACACAAAGCGTGTGTGTTTGGGACGTGTCGAAGTTTACAACCATTTGCTGCGGGTGGCTTTTCGGTTTGCTGTCGTCCAGCTGATTTAGCATCGAAACGTGGCGCGACCGAAAGTGTCCTTACTGGCTGGAACATGGAAGCGATGTGGTCCGGCTTCTCCCGCTCGCTTTCGTACGTTCGTCAGTTCGGTAAATCATTGTCCTCATTATGGCTACTTACGAGCACTGTGGTCGCCAACTCGTCCCACACGGGGAATTGCGAAGACAACTGTGCGCGCGCTAGCGTCAGCTTGTTTCTTGCCGCGTCACCGCTTTGGAAGTTTAGCTCATCTTTATTATTATAATTTATTCGGACGTCTCTTGAGTGGTGGAATAAAGACACAAACAAAAGATTAAACTTACGTCCCCCCACTCCCCCCTCCCCCCACACACACATACAGCTGGGAAATACGCAGTATTCATACCGTTACACTTCCCACCGCTTATGCAATACTTAGCGAGCGCGAACGCGGATAACCTTGACATCGTGACATAACTAGCCGCGTTCGCTAGTTCACTTGGGATAAATCTTGTCAAAATCAGTTTGGCATTGACTTCACGCGGAAGAAGAAAGAGCAACGAGAAGAAAAAAATAGAACGCAACGGACGTAACAATGGCAGCTCAAACATACTCCCTTAAGCTTTCCGTGGAAAATCGAGGTAATAAAAATGTCGTTCCATCAGGAGATTTGTGCTTACCCGCAGCAAACACTTGTGCCGAACGGAGTGCTTGCGCTCGTACAAGGCTAGCTGGTTTGGTTGGCTGAAGCTCAACGTGCATGAAAATCGTCGAGGTCCCAAGGATATCGTGCTAACGTCATCAATTTACCAAACATCCGGCATGGAATATCCTCGCAATTAACGAATCAAAGCGTCGCATCCGGTTGCCCGCTTGCCGAAAGCTAAAGCTAACAAAAATTCCTTACCTCGACAAATGTTCATTGTGCCTTGAGTGACTGAGTGAGCCATTACCGTCGCGTTCGTGGTAGGAACACACACAGCACTAAAGCAAAAGGATGCTTTTAAAAAGGATCCGGTGAAATAAATAATTTCCTTACATTTCTCTCACTTTACTCAAAGACATTAAAGCGTGAGGGTACGTGCGGTGGAAGAAAACGAAAACCGAAACACTGAAAACAATGGAAAGCGGGAAGACACATCACCTGCACGCATCAACGTCACTCTCAATCGCACCAGCCGCCGCCATGTCATCGCCGCCTGTCACCGGCATCGATCCACAAATAGCTGGTAGCCCTCTGGCTTTTTGTGTTTTTATTTTTCGCTGTCGACTCCCAATCCTGAAAGCGTACTGAATCCTGAAGACCAAAAAAAAAATGCTTTTTTTGTTCCTCAAAGGGTCTCTTTTTCCTTTTTTTTCGACGCTATTTGTCGCGGTTGGGCGTATTTTACCGGCCGGTTGGCTGTTGGGCGAGATAAACGGATGGGGTGGAGGAGAGTATGGGAGACAGATGGTTTGTTTGTGTTTGGCAAACCGGTCGGAGAACGAGGGGCTTGTGGCACGAACGGCACAAACAGCAGATAAGCCCAACGGGACGATGGAGACGCCCGGTAGCTCACTCATAAAACTCGTGAAGGTAAATAGAAACGCTACCTGAAACGGCGTGCGATACATAATTAAAGACGCGCCACGCGTTCATCGCGCAGACACAGAGACCAGTGTCATTATGGGGGATAGTTTTAAACTGCTTCTGTCCTGTAATTATCTTCCTTTGCTTTCCTGTTGGCAATAATTTATGCTCCAAAGTGGAGCATACTCTGGATTCAAACAATGGCCAGCCCGAGCTGGTGGAGTGCTGCGTTATGGCGAAACAGCGGGCAAGGGAATACACTTTCCAACAAACTATATAAAATATGCTGAACCCTGTGTATATTCCCTTTCTCGACAGATGGTACCGTTTCGGTACCGCATATCCGAAACCGTAAGATCAGAAGCTGCGGTCGCGGTGGGACCGGGATCGGAAGTGTTGTTTTATAATTCACCATTTTCTTTATGCTTTTTCTTTCGTGAAGCATTCCTGACAGATGTGTACGGCAGGCTACGTTTGGCACAGCGAAGCGGAAAGCTGAGCGAATGATAGAAGTTTAAAAATAAAATAAAATCCGATTTATTGTCGATGCCAACCGAGGAAGCTTGCTGCCACCTGTCGCTGTACGGTTCGCCCCGTCCTGTTATTTCGATTTCCGGCACTCAAATCCGGAGCGATGCAAATCACTGCCTTTTCCATTCCCACGGTTCGGCACCATTGCGCGCACCGTGTACCGTGTTGGCGCTGGCAAGCTAGCGATTGATTGATTTCAACCATTTTCCTACCGACCGGCCGATGGGGCCGTCTGCGCTTTTTAAATTGGTGTGCTTTACTTTTGCTGCCGGAAAATCGTCCCCTCTCCTCCGCGGATCGCTTTTGCATCTGCTTTCTCAGTTGCCAAGGACGATTCCATTTCTTACAACTGTCCGTGTGCCAGCGCGCAATATTTAAACGAATTGTGCGTTAGGATGCCAAGGGTGAATACCGGTTTTCCCGGTAGTTTCCGGTTTGAGATCAAACGCTGTGTGCGCGATGCACGGCATTCGACTTATTATCTGTCAGCTGTGGCCGTTGTTCAGCTTTCTGTGGTGTACGCACCATAAATAGCGTTTAGAAATTTCATTTTCCATCCCACTTTCTATCGGGAAGCGTTCATCCAATTAGTGATGTGAGCGGGTGTAGCGATGAAAAAAGATTGCTTCGCTTCTGCTTTAATCCTGTTGCAGTTTATTTTTAACCCAAGAGAGTGGGAGCGGTTTTTATTTTAATCGTGCACTATCGGTTCACATTAATTGTGGTTGAATGCCTTCGCACGGGATCACTTTACAGAGGCGCGCGACACTGACCTCGCTGCTGGGAGCTGTGAAGCAGTCGCCCGGATCGATTGACCCGATCCAAATCAGTAATGGTTGGGTAACTGCAGAACTTGTAGATAGTTGGCTTCATTCCAGTACTCTCAACGTGAACGTTTTTGTTGCAGATTGCCATTTCGAGATATTTTTATGTTTTGTACCGGCCTAGTGTTACAGAACAAAATTGTCTCGAATCACAGACCGTATGAATTTATCGATGGCTGTTATAGCTGATACGTTACGGCATGTAAGTGATTATGAATAAATGATTAATGATAACAGCCCGCAAGCAGAGCATATTTCCGATTGATTAAACAGATATGAACCATGCAAAAGGTTCCCATCTGTATCTGGGCGCACCGTACAGAGGAGCTTACACAAGGGAAGAATTTTGTTTTCGCTGCACGGCAATGTGTACGTAACTAGCAGGCTTCTCCATCACACGTAAGCTACTGGGCGCCTCCATCGATCGAAAACTACCAGGCGTCTCCATCAGCAAAAACACACTCGTAAATATGTTTAATATATGCTGACATCATTACCAAACACACACACAAACTGTTTGCAATCGCTGTGGTAAGCTGGCCACAGAATAGCGCCGAAGGTAACAGAAGATAAAAAAGGATGGGAGAATAAAAAAATATATACCAAAACATTATTACAACCTCCACTCAACGTATCAATCATCTTTTGCCCATAAGCAAGGGAAGAATCGCACTCTACCCGTACTCGGCGCATTCAATCTACCCGATTGAAAGGAAGCATTTTTATTCGTTTCACGTTTGCTGTGCATTTATAAATATCCTTCACGAAAATCCCTTTCATAAAATCTCGTTCGTCGTCGGTGTGATTGATTTTCGCGCCGTGAACAGGTACGGTCAAGTGCACAGGAGCTTCAAACGGGTTCGAGGTTAGGTGTTAGGAGCGAAGGGTCAAATAAATAAAGCGCGCGAAAGCTTTAGAGCTTTGGTGGGATCGCGTGTTACGTACACGTTTGCACTGTAGCTTCACTGTGCTGTGAGAAATAGAAAGCAAAGCTGTGCAAGCGAGCGAGCGAGATAGAGAAGGAGGAGCTTGTTTTTTGTGTTGGTCTGCTTGAAATATATTCAAACGATTCCGTTCCGTTGGTAACGTTCCATCGGGTAACTAAACAGACGCAAGACCAACTCACCAAGGTGCATTTCAAACGGTTCCCCACAGTCAACAATTTCTCTTGCTGTGATTTTATGATTGCTGTGCTCTTATGTGTTCGTTTTTTTTTCCTTCGATTTGCAGCTGGACGGTTCGCTCGTATTGACAAACCTGACCGCGAAGGATGGTGGCCGGTACACCTGTTCGGCAGCGATACCTACCCTCACGACAGTGGCTGTGCTGGAGGAACCGGAAGCGGACACGTCCACCACGAACGACACCAGCACGAATGCGGCTGCGTACGAGCCGAGCGATACTAGTGCCGGATATGAAAATGCCACGACCGAACCGTACGACGGTGAGGACGTGGACGGCTCATCGTCATCAGCGTCGTCGGCGGCTGCCTCGGAGGAACACTTTGTCGAGCTGCTGAAGGTGAACGTGAAGGTGCGGACGCCTCCGTTGGCCGTGTCCAACTTTTACGTCCGCGCGTCCACCATCATCGCGGTGCTGGTGTGGGAGGTGATGCCGAACCGGACCGGCGGGTACGCGATACGTGACTTTACCGCCGAAATGCGCAAGATGCGCGAAAGCATCGACGAACCGGAGCTGCCTTGGGAGACGATTGATCCGCGCCATATTAGTCCGAACGCGGTAAGAGTATGCGGGGCGGGGTGGGTGGTGAGTGGGATGTGGCCGGTATGATGATCGTTTGCCATTGTTTACTACAGCGCCAGCTCGAAATCTATCATCTCATTCCGAACACAACGTACGAGTTCCGGATCTGGGGCAACAATCAGCTCGGTGCAGGTGAGATCGTGACCATACTTGCGACCACGCAACCTCGCATGGAGGAGAAAGGTAAGTAGCTATCATCCAGCTGGAAACCTAAGAGACGCTTTGTTCCTGTCAGGCAGCTGAAACGTTTGTGACAGAATCATGTAGCAGTCGTCCGAAACGGTGACTTGAGTAGGAAAACTGAGCTTTTGGCTACTTGCATACAAAAAATCGTACAATCATACAGCAATCATATTAGAAATTTGCAACATTTTATGGATAACAAAATTCGCCTATGCTAAATAGGTACTTAAATAACGGTGCCTTCGAGATAACTCATACTAAGATTTATAGTTTGCATCTATAGTGCATCAGAATCAAGATTAGAAATTGTCATAAATGTACATTTGTTTTGAATTTCGACGAGCGTCTGCATCTGCATTTTAACCGCTGAAAGTCAAAACTTATATAAAAAAACTAGCTTCATAATCCCCGCAATTTGGTTCAAGTGCTATTCCACTTAGATGCCACATCTTGAGAACGCAGTTTCCCTTAAAGTTTCAACAAGAATAAATAAGAGAGAGTGCGAACTATTGCGCTCCATGAATGTGTCACAAGTGTATCAACTGTCTCTCGTGTACTATAAGGTGCGTGACTAAGTAATCAAGTACAAGTATACAAGTATATAAACGTAGTATTGTTCTGATTTCTTCATTTATAACATTTGGGATTTAATACATCAATACGGTTGATTTCGTGTCAATTTATCGGCATTATCGGAATGAGCGAGATTGGCTTTTTTTCTGTACTTTTGCTTTTGTAGCTTTTTTACTATTTTTCTACAATTTTTCCCCGTGTCTACAATTTTTGTTAGAAAACCTTTTTTTTCAAAAACTTGTCTCATTCACGAAAAAAAAACATTCCACAAAAAACAAAAAATAATTCAATATGTGCCCAACAATGAATCAAGTCACTTTGTGATTCCCTCCTCTGATGAGAATTGTATTCCTTAGGTATTGTTTTGCATCAATCAAAATTTGGGCTATAGCAGCCAAAGTACACATATTGGATGGCAGTGGACGATGCTATAAAATCCGTCCGGTCAGCAGTCAAAACCTCCACAAAAATCGACCTACTGAGATCCGGCGCCATCCGACTAGTATGGGATTCAGTCCAATTCGCTATCGAACGCCCAATCCTAGTCGAACGGCGTCGGATCTCAGTAGGCCAATTTTTGTGGAGGTTTGACAGCTGAACGGACGGATTTTATAGCATCGTCCGATACGTGTACTTTGGCAGTAAGACAGATCTGGGTAGAATTTCCTATCCAGTATTCTCCAATCTTAGCCCAAGCAGCCCAAGAAAGAAGAAGAAGATTCTCCAATCTCGGGCCGATCTGTTGGTAGAGACGGTAGCGATAGTTAGATTGCACACGTCCTGACACGAACTAGCGTGATTCGATAAAAGCCACCTTGTGATGGGTTGATCATTTCTAGACAGTGCAAAATATACGACAACCAATCATGACTTTCTACAAATAAATATTTCGCTTTAGATTTAGATTTAGGTTGCGCTTTCGCATCAGGTTGATGGTATGTTTTTTGGGGATTTCTTCTTCTTCGTTTTTGGTTTTACAACCTCGAAAGGTCTTTGCCGTCCGTAGTCGATAGTACCGATAATCAATTGGCGTATTGGGAGACAGTCCGGACAGGATTCGATATCTGGTGTAACCACTGTATGAAGATCGCCTACACTACCGCGTCTGTCAAACTATTTTTGAGTCGATGATTATCATAATAGATCTCGTGACTCCAACTCGCGCACTGTACGCTTACCCAATCATCAACCTTTCGGATGAATTCCTATGCTTGTCGGTTTTCCGGAATACCTCTAGCCTTCAAAACCTATAGTACAATTCACGACCCGTTGGTTTGTTTAAATAGTTTGGTCAATTTGTTTCTTTATGAACTTATATAAAAATCAGTAACACTTACCGCAAGAAATTCTTGTTTTTCTGTTTAAACACTTGTCATGATTGCGTTCGAAGATATGTACGGTGCCGATAAAAATAAATTAAATTGCTATGATGTAATGTTACTAACAAAGTACTTCGTTCAAAAAAAGACACCTGAGAACAGAGTTTCATGCTCGTAATGTACCAATTGTTTTGTTTTTCTTCTAAACGCCATCAACTCACTTAGTATCGCAATAACTCAACAGTCTCTGAAAAAAAAGCGAAAAACAAATATTACTTAGTTGCGCACCCTTTACCAAACAACAGTGCCGCTCGCCATTTATCATAATCGCTCACCGTATCCTTTTCTCTTACCTACACGCACACCGCACACTTACAGATCTCGTCCGGCGGATCATGATCGATGCGAAGAATTTCGACACCCGCGTCTGGATAGCGGCCGTCGGCATCGTGATGGGTACGCTGGTCATACTGTCGCTCGGTACCTGCATCGTGCTGTACAAGGAGTGCCGCGAGCCAGCCGGTAGTACAAACGATTTTCCCCACCGCTGCTAACCTCCCTTCGCCGTTGTGCGTTATGTCCCGTAGCTATCCAACCTAATCCCTGCCCCGGCTCGCTGTAGGCTGGGGTCGTAGCGTTGTTTTGTTTTCGTTTCTGTTTCAATAGTCGGTCGGTTGTTGTCATGCTTCAGTTTGTTGGGTTTGAGTTTTGTTTTCCCCCCGTTAGTGCGTATATAAATCTTTCTGTGCGGTAGACGCTCGGCTACACTATCACACGCTTCCTGGCGAGTGCCTACTAGGTAGCTACTGTAGTAGATATTTTCGTAACTGTTTGTGTTTTGTTTTTGTTTGTTTTTTTTTGTTTATTCTTTCCACCTTCATGGCCTCTCGTACATAGTGAATGGCATGGATTTTGTTTTGATTCCCCTTCTGTCTACACCGTAGCCTTACCGTAGCTTGAATTTTGTTCGTAGTGCAACCATCCGTGCTGCATTAAAAAGTGAAACTGAAGCAGAGGATGTATCACAACCACTCACACACACACACACATATATACACATCCATACTAAAAGACCAATCTGACAGCGAACGCGTCCTGTATCTATATTGCACAGTCCGTGTGAATGGTAGCTGATTGATTCTTCCCCAATTCATTACTGTAGCTCACTTAGCCATGTTGCGTGTGTTTACGTTCAACCAAAAGCGCAAGTAGACTGTGTTTGTTTGTTTAGTGTTAGTGCGTTTCACCGGCGTGGTGTAGCTAGTAGTGGCACATTATTGTTTAGTTTTATCGATACTGTTACATGGCTTCTCAATACTCTATACAAGAACAGAACCAAAAGAAGAAAAAAAAAGGTCCAACAAACCCCAGCAGGAACAGTTTTGTTTCAGTTTTCACCGTGTTCCGTTTTTTTTAATTCGTGCTCATATTCACCACCTGTTTGTATGTTTCAGTTTTTGATTTTTACTTTCCTACCTATTATGTTACTTTCGTTTTTTTTGTCGCGTTGTTTCGCTGTAGTTTGTTTGCGATGCACCGAACGCTGATTCACAAAGATCCAGTTGAAAAAATCCGAAACCCCAGAATACCCGAACCGAAAACAACCAAAAATGAATCTAGGAAGCCATCAGCAGGCCGACGATCATGCCTAAGTGGGGATGGCCTCCAGACAGTTTGAGGCTTAATTGCGGGCGCTTGCAACACTGCCTCCCGACCCGTTCATACGCCCTGCACGCATACACGTGCGTCGCAATTGTGTGCCTTGTTGATGTTGTTGTTCTGTTGTTTGTTGCAGTACGTTGTTTGTGTCATCCAAGTTCGTTCGACATAGAATCCCATTTCCTGTGTTTCCCGTTCCCAATAATATTTGGTTCCAAATACACTAGTGGCTAGCGTTTGGTTGTGTGCTAGAATGTATTATAAAGCGTACCTGTGTTACCGTTTAGCGAAAACACTCCATTGCACACACACACATACATACATTTACACATGTCTCAAAATACAACACTATGAATAAAAAATCCCCCACAAACAAACCGATTGCCGCCAGATGCATTGCTTACCGCGGCAGCATACACTCAACTCGCCCTTCTCTCACTCTCTGTCTCTCTCTCTCTTTCTCTAACATGGTTTTTTCGCTCTCACATATCCTTCACTGTCACAAAAAAAAAACCGTATATGTTCCACAACCGTCGTGCCGAATCTGTGCACCCGAACGAAACTGTAAACAATTACCAAAACCTCAAAAACCAACCCACCACAAACCGTTGAGCGTGCGTGTAACCGTTTTGTAATGGCGCTCACGTGGCAACCGTGTCAACGGGGCGTCACTTGGCAACCGTATCAACAGCCAACGATAAGGACGAGGAGTTGGACAGTCTGGAGCTGGTACCGAACATCATACTGAATCCGGGCTTTTGCGACTCGGACGACCAGGGCCAGAATCCGCTGTCGCCGCCGATACCGCGCACCCTGCCGTACAATCGTTACCGAACGAATGGGCACAATGCTGGGCCGGGCGACGACGACGAGGACGACGAGGATGACGAGGAGGAGGAACCGATGACGTTCAGCCGGCGGATGTCAATCTTCTTTACCGGCAACACGATCAAGCGGATTTGAGTGAAAGTATTCCCGGAGGACTCCGTGTACTATTGAGCGACGCTGCCCTTCCTTTTCATCGCCTGCCGGCTGGTACAGCATCGGCCTGGGATTAGTAACGGAGATCTTGTACAGCCACAGTGTACTTAACCGAACGCACACTTTCACACACATACTAACATTCACACTTTCGTCACAGTCGAACCGAATGTAATGTAGGGTTTAAAAATGGGAGACAGAGACTATCCGGTCGAATGCACGACATGATAAGTTTGCAATGACAGTGGAGCAATTACTGAGCGATTATGTAAGTAGGAGAATACTCTCTCTCTATCTCTCTCTATCTCACGCAAACACACACACACACAAAGACAGTACGCCTCGCACCACAATCGCATGCCTTCGATGCGCAACTACTATCTCTCTCTCGCTCTCACTGATCTACGATCATGATGGTTAGGGAAGGCTTCCTATAGATGGCGCGGCTGGTAGACACTGTGTGTCTTAGTACGCGAGACCAGGTCAGTTTAGTTTGAGTTTCAACGTGCCTTTGCTTTTGTCTTTGGCCGCAAAAATAAACACTCCGCAATTGATTCCAACCCTCTTCCTGTGTTACCAATCCACCAACACCGCTTCCCAGTACAGCCTGTTGCGATTAAGTACATCTAAAGGTTACTTGTTTTTTAACACATCACTAAAGTAAAAGGAAAATATACCGATGTAGAAATGCATTTTGTGCATGTTTTCCTTAAAATCAACATCACTCGTAGAGAGAGACTCTTTGTAGGCAGGTTATAGTGCACGTTTTGCTAGTTTCTTTACGCTCACCACTAGGTGGCGGTCATCTTGAAGCATTTTTTTTGTTCGCTGTTCTGCGGCCAATATTGGAAATGAGCGACACATGTTTCATACCCAGCGGAGATTTTTACGCTTGTTACCGACAACATTGACTGAATAATGGATAGTGTGTAATACGATTAAAGATGAAGGTGATAAGCACAAGTCCTCGCAATTTGCGGCGTGGCGCTGCTGCAACTAGCCCGTAACACCCATAACCGTGGCGACCGGAACTGATTTCACCCTAGCCGTCAACCAGCTAAACTGATGTTCGGAGCGGCGCATTGTTTTCCGGTGGGGCCATGCAAGCAGCTATTCCAACAATTCCCGAGGATTGTGAAGTGATCGCTAAAACAATAATAAATGTCATACAGGGGGGTAGCAGGCAGCGGTACCATTTAAAATGTCCAACCTGGTGAACTCGCGCCTGGAATCATGGGCATGGTGTACCTCCGGCGTACAGAAATGGTAGGGGGGGGGGGGGGGGGGCGCACCGTGGCTACGCTTAACACACATGCAAAACTATGAGTGAAAATGATAATGATATATTCATAAGTAATCAAATGTATCCTTCTCCTTCCCTCCCTTCCCATACCAAACGTCACCAATCAATGCGGATGGGGTAGATGTACGCCGGCACATATGGTAGCTAGAGGAGAGTTAAAGTAAGGTAGTCATCTAACATACGGTCCAGTCATTGCCAGCTTGGCTATGCCGTGGAGATACGAATATTTAAAAAAAAGCGCGAAAAGAAACAAAAACACAATTGGCACATGTTAGCTTTTCACCATAGCAAAAACCAATGCGAATCTATTAAACTTAAAATTTTGGAAGGTTCACAAAACCAAAGAGAATGAGAGAGAGAGACCATTTAGTTTAAGCGCAACGATATTGACGATACTTTACGCATAACACGCACGCGCCAATCAAACTGCAAGATGAGTGAGAACGTTACTTCCTCTTCCAGTCGATGAGTTGTTCGAAAATGTTCCACATTTTCCTTTGTTTTTTTTTTTGACAACTCGCCTCACTTAACGTTTGATAAATAACCACAATGTTTAGCTCTATTTGCTTCGTACTGATACGTGTGTTTGTTCAACACTGCCTGCACCGTTTTGCCTGGGTTTTGTTACTTTCGCAACAACCTCTGGAATGTATTTTATTTTATGTCACTTTAATATTCCTGTTTTGGTGACAGCGCTATTCTCCTATATGACGTTTTGTTGTTAGTACGATAATATCGTTTTCCTGTACTATTATGTTTCACTACATTACATCCGTCCGGAAGACTATGAGAGCTTTGAGACACGGTGTACGGCTCCATTGGTGTGACTGGTCTCACTGGACCACTAAACAACTCAGTACGAAGCGCACTATGTGTGCAAACTTCCTATGCTTTTTGCGTATACTAAGCTGCTTATCGTCTATTGCTACTTACCATTAATCTATTTTGACGGTTGTGTACGCCTTTATTGATGGCTTTGCATTCACCGCTACGGGGCGCCACTATACGCCAACACTGTCATTTTGACAGCAGCGCCTAGCGGCAATAAGATTATCTCTTCGTCTTCTTAATGGCTCAACGTCCGTTCCTGCTAGAGGGCTGCCTATTGGCTTTCTACACTTATGTACCGCTGTGGAGCGCTCCCACGCAATGTTGTGGGTATAAAATTGCCTGCGGCAGCTCGAAGCGTGCTACCGCATCTTACAACAAGAAATGAAAGATAAAAGTATAAAAAAAAACAAAAAAACATCAAAAAACACTCCTCCATACATCCTTAACCGCCTTTATAATCGTAAGTGAAACTGACGCACCAATGTCAGCCATTTGCTTTTGCAAGCTTTTGTGCAACGGTACGGTGAGATGCTAACACCACGCACACTTTGTAACTTAATTCCAGTACACACAGTGGCACACGAGAAAACGGTGTACGTATGTGACAACTTTTCGAACACGAGCGAAAAAGCTTGCGAGAGGCGACGGTGACAAAACGGACAGAAACAAATTGTTTGAGTGTGCGTGTGTTTCGAGGCTGCAATATTTATATACATGTAAGCAAACCGGAAACAATACACCAGTGCAAAGAGCAGAACAAGAAGCTATAAACACACCCATTTTGATCGAACAGAAACCATGTAGAAAATCAAAACACAAAACACATTGCAGAAAAGTGCCGGCATATATCAAAGTGTAAACAAGCGAAAAGCACACCAGAGATGATTGTGTATACAATGCGTGTAAAAATGAAACCGAACTTGAAAACAGGTAGTGAACAATGTAGCATGTCGGATCGGACGCTAGTTTCGGTACGATTCTGTTTGTATAAAGTTGCAGCGAGCGACAAGCGAATGTGTCAGTGTAAAACCCACACACGATGCTGTTGTACACCTAGATTCGCACGCTTTTTATATTAAAAAGCGTTTGCGATCCGTAGCTTGCCCGTTTCGGTGGCACGATGGTTGTTGTTAATGTTGATATCAAAACTAACTTTAGACAGTATTGGGTATAGGAGACAGTAAAGCGCAGACAGTATTCGGACACCGAGAGCGAATAGTAAGACTATAGTGGATTTGAAAAATTAGTTGTATAAAACAAGCAAGCCTACTAGCAGCATCGTTTTGGGACACTTCTGGGAGACGTTTAGCAGTAACAGGGTAATACACACTTACCAATAAGCTGGCTTGCATGTAAATTAATCGATAGCTATCTTTAGACGCAAGCAGGAAAAATTGATGTCAGTGCTATTCAGCTATGAATGATCGCTGTCAAAGGCGGACTGTTTCCATTAGCTTCTCCCTGATTGCTGGTTAGTGTTTGCCATCGTTGTAGTTGGCTTCTGATCCCGCAATTGGTTTCGAGCAGTTTGTTAGATTGTACAGTGATACCTAACAGCAGCCTTGCAGCTGTTTGCAACACTAGAAGGCTTGCAAACGGTAGGATTCTGCGCTAAATTTGGTCAGAAACATTCATACACACACACAACCACATACTCGCCTACCATTACAACAGCTACAGTTAATCCTTTTTAAGGAGCCATGTTCGGAGGCACCAGCTGTCAAACATCTTTACTACCATCGTTAGTAATACTGCGCTACAACTACTGCTACTATCAGAATACTGTAATTCCTACTATCACCGGTGAGGTTAGGTTTTCCTGGATGTCGGGCAGAGGTGGATAAAGCAAAAGCGCATCACAAAAAGCAAGAGTGAAACGAAAAGTAGAAGATGAAAGAAGAAGACGATGGATCATGGATAGGATTAGGTATAGGTACGTGCGGTAACTCCTAGTAAGTAAACCAAAGCAGGAACCAAAGATATACTGTCATCTTAGCCATCAGTATATACCAGCCATATCAGGTACTATCAAATTAGCCCCGTCTTTGAACGAAAATAGTGTGCAAACTGTCCTCTTGTAAAGTAACGCTACTACTATAATAGACCGAAACCTGGATTTTGTACGCGAGAGATATAGATAGGACGCGCCTCAATGTCTAGTTCCAAATGCCTAAGCAACTCACCATTGCACACGCACACAAACACACACAAACACACACACGCACACACACACACACACACCATGGCCCCACCGGAAAACAATGCGCCGCTCCGAACATCAGTTTAGCTGGTTGACGGCTAGGGTGAAATCAGTTCCGGTCGCCACGGTTATGGGTGTTACGGGCTAGTTGCAGCAGCGCCACGCCGCAAATTGCGAGGACTTGTGCTTATCACCTTCATCTTTAATCGTATTACACACTATCCATTATTCAGTCAATGTTGTCGGTAACAAGCGTAAAAATCTCCGCTGGGTATGAAACATGTGTCGCTCATTTCCAATATTGGCCGCAGAACAGCGAACAAAAAAAATGCTTCAAGATGACCGCCACCTAGTGGTGAGCGTAAAGAAACTAGCAAAACGTGCACTATAACCTGCCTACAAAGAGTCTCTCTCTACGAGTGATGTTGATTTTAAGGAAAACATGCACAAAATGCATGTCTACATCGGTATATTTTCCTTTTACTTTAGTGATGTGTTAAAAAACAAGTAACCTTTAGATGTACTTAATCGCAACAGGCTGTACTGGGAAGCGGTGTTGGTGGATTGGTAACACAGGAAGAGGGTTGGAATCAATTGCGGAGTGTTTATTTTTGCGGCCAAAGACAAAAGCAAAGGCACGTTGAAACTCAAACTAAACTGACCTGATCTCGCGTACTAAGACACACAGTGTCTACCAGCCGCGCCATCTATAGGAAGCCTTCCCTAACCATCATGATCGTAGATCAGTGAGAGCGAGAGAGAGATAGTAGTTGCGCATCGAAGGCATGCGATTGTGGTGCGAGGCGTACTGTCTTTGTGTGTGTGTGTGTTTGCGTGAGATAGAGAGAGATAGAGAGAGAGTATTCTCCTACTTACATAATCGCTCAGTAATTGCTCCACTGTCATTGCAAACTTATCATGTCGTGCATTCGACCGGATAGTCTCTGTCTCCCATTTTTAAACCCTACATTACATTCGGTTCGACTGTGACGAAAGTGTGAATGTTAGTATGTGTGTGAAAGTGTGCGTTCGGTTAAGTACACTGTGGCTGTACAAGATCTCCGTTACTAATCCCAGGCCGATGCTGTACCAGCCGGCAGGCGATGAAAAGGAAGGGCAGCGTCGCTCAATAGTACACGGAGTCCTCCGGGAATACTTTCACTCAAATCCGCTTGATCGTGTTGCCGGTAAAGAAGATTGACATCCGCCGGCTGAACGTCATCGGTTCCTCCTCCTCGTCATCCTCGTCGTCCTCGTCGTCGTCGCCCGGCCCAGCATTGTGCCCATTCGTTCGGTAACGATTGTACGGCAGGGTGCGCGGTATCGGCGGCGACAGCGGATTCTGGCCCTGGTCGTCCGAGTCGCAAAAGCCCGGATTCAGTATGATGTTCGGTACCAGCTCCAGACTGTCCAACTCCTCGTCCTTATCGTTGGCTGTTGATACGGTTGCCAAGTGACGCCCCGTTGACACGGTTGCCACGTGAGCGCCATTACAAAACGGTTACACGCACGCTCAACGGTTTGTGGTGGGTTGGTTTTTGAGGTTTTGGTAATTGTTTACAGTTTCGTTCGGGTGCACAGATTCGGCACGACGGTTGTGGAACATATACGGTTTTTTTTTTGTGACAGTGAAGGATATGTGAGAGCGAAAAAACCATGTTAGAGAAAGAGAGAGAGAGACAGAGAGTGAGAGAAGGGCGAGTTGAGTGTATGCTGCCGCGGTAAGCAATGCATCTGGCGGCAATCGGTTTGTTTGTGGGGGATTTTTTGTGACAGTGAAGGATATGTGAGAGCGAAAAAACCATGTTAGAGAAAGAGAGAGAGAGACAGAGAGTGAGAGAAGGGCGAGTTGAGTGTATGCTGCCGCGGTAAGCAATGCATCTGGCGGCAATCGGTTTGTTTGTGGGGGATTTTTTATTCATAGTGTTGTATTTTGAGACATGTGTAAATGTATGTATGTGTGTGTGTGCAATGGAGTGTTTTCGCTAAACGGTAACACAGGTACGCTTTATAATACATTCTAGCACACAACCAAACGCTAGCCACTAGTGTATTTGGAACCAAATATTATTGGGAACGGGAAACACAGGAAATGGGAAACTATGTCGAACGAACTTGGATGACACAAACAACGTACTGCAACAAACAACAGAACAACAACATCAACAAGGCACACAATTGCGACGCACGTGTATGCGTGCAGGGCGTATGAACGGGTCGGGAGGCAGTGTTGCAAGCGCCCGCAAGTAAGCCTCAAACTGTCTGGAGGCCATCCCCACTTAGGCATGATCGTCGGCCTGCTGATGGCTTCCTAGATTCATTTTTGGTTGTTTTCGGTTCGGGTATTCTGGGGTTTCGGATTTTTTCAACTGGATCTTTGTGAATCAGCGTTCGGTGCATCGCAAACAAACTACAGCGAAACAACGCGACAAAAAAAACGAAAGTAACATAATAGGTAGGAAAGTAAAAATCAAAAACTGAAACATACAAACAGGTGGTGAATATGAGCACGAATTAAAAAAAACGGAACACGGTGAAAACTGAAACAAAACTGTTCCTGCTGGGGTTTGTTGGACCTTTTTTTTTCTTCTTTTGGTTCTGTTCTTGTATAGAGTATTGAGAAGCCATGTAACAGTATCGATAAAACTAAACAATAATGTGCCACTACTAGCTACACCACGCCGGTGAAACGCACTAACACTAAACAAACAAACACAGTCTACTTGCGCTTTTGGTTGAACGTAAACACACGCAACATGGCTAAGTGAGCTACAGTAATGAATTGGGGAAGAATCAATCAGCTACCATTCACACGGACTGTGCAATATAGATACAGGACGCGTTCGCTGTCAGATTGGTCTTTTAGTATGGATGTGTATATATGTGTGTGTGTGTGTGAGTGGTTGTGATACATCCTCTGCTTCAGTTTCACTTTTTAATGCAGCACGGATGGTTGCACTACGAACAAAATTCAAGCTACGGTAAGGCTACGGTGTAGACAGAAGGGGAATCAAAACAAAATCCATGCCATTCACTATGTACGAGAGGCCATGAAGGAAAAAAAAACAAACAAAAACAAAACACAAACAGTTACGCAAATATCTACTACAGTAGCTACCTAGTAGGCACTCGCCAGGAAGCGTGTGATAGTGTAGCCGAGCGTCTACCGCACAGAAAGATTTATATACGCACTAACGGGGGGAAAACAAAACTCAAACCCAACAAACTGAAGCATGACAACAACCGACCGACTATTGAAACAGAAACGAAAACAAAACAACGCTACGACCCCAGCCTACAGCGAGCCGGGGCAGGGATTAGGTTGGATAGCTACGGGACATAACGCACAACGGCGAAGGGAGGTTAGCAGCGGTGGGGAAAATCGTTTGTACTACCGGCTGGCTCGCGGCACTCCTTGTACAGCACGATGCAGGTACCGAGCGACAGTATGACCAGCGTACCCATCACGATGCCGACGGCCGCTATCCAGACGCGGGTGTCGAAATTCTTCGCATCGATCATGATCCGCCGGACGAGATCTGTAAGTGTGCGGTGTGCGTGTAGGTAAGAGAAAAGGATACGGTGAGCGATTATGATAAATGGCGAGCGGCACTGTTGTTTGGTAAAGGGTGCGCAACTAAGTAATATTTGTTTTTCGCTTTTTTTTCAGAGACTGTTGAGTTATTGCGATACTAAGTGAGTTGATGGCGTTTAGAAGAAAAACAAAACAATTGGTACATTACGAGCATGAAACTCTGTTCTCAGGTGTCTTTTTTTGAACGAAGTACTTTGTTAGTAACATTACATCATAGCAATTTAATTTATTTTTATCGGCACCGTACATATCTTCGAACGCAATCATGACAAGTGTTTAAACAGAAAAACAAGAATTTCTTGCGGTAAGTGTTACTGATTTTTATATAAGTTCATAAAGAAACAAATTGACCAAACTATTTAAACAAA
>KZ063278.1:0-15757 GCA_002091835.1 Anopheles maculatus
CAGTTCATCGATAACTCATTCTTTGACTGTAATATACATTTCGTTCGTCCCATCGATGCGCTTCCATCAAGCATGTGCTTTACAGCTCAAAATTGTCTTAACTAATATCAAAGTAGATTTTGAAGAAGTTTAATGAAGGCAAAAAATGACTTACACTATGTTGTGCTATATTACATTGGTTGATGAAGCTTCTGTTTTAGAAAAATTCGATAAACTTCATAGGTTGAGCGCTTATAGACTTTTCAAAAAAGTTCCCTTTTTCAAAAAAACTTTTTTCATTCATTCAACTACGGGTTATTTTTAGTTGCACATACAATAATCACCATATCGAATGCAAATTTAGTAAACAAGTACTACTTAAGAATATGGATTAGTTGATGGCACGACAATAAAAAGAATAAGTACGGTAACATCTCCACCCAGCAACAATCATATCCAGAACCTTAAATTACAGAACCTATTCCCAAGAACAAATATCAAACCCCTTCAATGTTTATTTGCAAAATAACTTTATTAAGAGAGACATCATTGGATTTTATAGATGCTTCAAGCTCGAAACAGTAACGTGCTCCGAATGTTTATAAATTATAGCAACCGTCCAGTGCATCAATTAAATGCATACTTGCTTTGTAACTCATAATATACACTTGTCTTCTCTCGCCCAACATCAACCGCTATTCGGCAGTGAATCTGAACACAAGCTAAACAAATGATCCATATCGTGTATTTGTTTGAGTCAAGCAGCAGCAAATAAAGATCACAATCTTATGTCCAACGCCCACTGCATTCAATTGCAGCACAGTGCAAATCTTTCCTGCCCATCCCACAAACTCTAGCTCGCCGTGTACCCCAACGTCGACACATAAATCTATCGTTTCGTTGCATGTTTACAGCTGCACCACACGCAAACTGCACCACGGGTTTGGGTTTTGCACTCCAACGAAAATGATCCACAACGATTTCGTTTAGTTTAGAGGGATTCAATTGCCAGTTTCTTTGCGATCGTCTCACCCGAAGGTTATGGGGGAGAAGACGGTAGTGGTGACGCTACTGTAGCTACACTTGAAAATTTCGCCCACCCGCTGTTCACGCCTGCTCGTCACTGAGTGCAACTGCAAACACGAGCACGACGGGCCGTGTCAATCAGATGTTAGCTTTCCCGCGGCGAAAGATTCCCACCTACTCGTTCACTTTGGTAGCCAGCGTTTGTGTGTATGCTCCAATTGTGTGTACATTCGCGTGTGTGAATGTGTTTATGTGTGCATATGCATTTCCAAAGCGCTTACTTATTGTTCGCAAAATGACACCCCTGGGGGTTGCGCGGACAGTGCCAGAGGTGTTCGGGCAGGGCAGTCTGGCGAAAATTGTTCCGATCGTTATGAACAGCGAGCGCACCGTGCTGCTCATAGCGGCCATAGCACGTGTCAGGAAATGGCAGGAAACGGAACGGTGCTTCCGTAATGAAGCGATTATAGTGTTCCCACTACGGGCGTCTTCGAGACACCGTTTACCAGTGAGTGAGGCTGGGAGAAGCGTTTTTTTTTTTGCATTTGTTTCGGTTCGGGTCTTCACAGCGCTGCTGCCATTTAGTGGTTTGCTCTCTCGAGCCCGGCTGGGGTTGGGTAGGATTTATTTTACGAGCCTATAACTGCAGGCAATTTGCTTTAATGATGGCAGCCTCCCCTTATTGACAGCGGTAGGTGATGCTTTATTGCATCACCGTGTAACAGATATTGCTCTCCAACCTGTTCATTGCTCGGTTTCTGAACCACAATTCGGACAAAAAAAACGATATTTCGAGCAGGTAGGATTATTTTTTCCGATCACGCATTTATGATACGAGCAGTTATGGAGAGGATATATAACCCTCACACAAAAACGTGATGCGCTCTTTTATTTTATTTGTAATATTTTCTAGTGAATTCCAACTGCCAACTAGTTGAACAATCTAATACGTTTATACTATGCAGAGAACGAAAAGAGCTTCCTGTCACAGAATGCATCCCTTTCATTTGCAAAGTTCACAGGCCATACTGTAATTCGCACACTGACAAAACTACAAAAGACAAACAAACAAACACAACAAAACAACTGCATATCGCGTCATACCGATTCCAATCAACGGACGAATGCAATTCATCCGAAGCGATCACGATGCAATTTTATTTGAATGAACTTTCCAGCACTGGTGAATGGACAGAGCGATGCATAATTCTCCCTTACACGCCACGAACTGATCAACAGCAGCATGCTGTCCGACCTCACGATGGCACTGCATCACATCCGATGATGTCAGAAGGGAATGGTGATGAGAGGTGAACCACGCTGCGAATGATAAATGTGTTCTACGTGCGAAAGTGTGCAATGCAGAGATGTCAAACCGATTGTAAATAAGCGGTTGCTCTATTTTTTAAGTTTTGTGCTTAACTTGGTTATAACTCTTTTGCAATAAGCTTTTGCTTTTCATCGATTTAATCTGTATGAATATACAGCTAGCTGAGTGCCAATCTGGCCCGCCCTAATTGATTAATTTTTATTGCAATTGATGGCTTACTTGAGGCTAAGGTAACTGTTGGAACGTCGTCCAAGAATAAACGGAATGTCGTCAAAGTAATACCTACCGAATCATTGAGGAAGAATTAATGTGGTGTGTGTCTCAAATTATTAAGCAGGATCATTATCAAACTTAAACTTCAGGTTTAAGCCATCAAAATACACAGAACTGTATCATTGGTACCTTTATAGTCACACATGCCAATTGTCGGGTTGATTTTGATCTCCTTTTAAACATATCAATAAAACAGTATCTCATAATGTTGAAAAACAAGCATCCCAAGGATACAAGGTTCCCAAGGTTCTCAGACAACGAGTTAGAATCGAGCAGTTCAAAACGAGAGCTAAAATAACACTAATTTCTTCACTTCTTCTAACGATTTCTTTAACGGCGAGGAGCAATAAAGATTTCTAAAAGCAAGCTCTAAAATTCGTGTTTTTACACTTTATATTATTTCGCCACAAAACATCTAATCGAGTCATGGGTTACACACTCCTGTATGCACAGTCTCGACATGTTAAGTGACACCACACAGCACAACGCGATGTTAGTGCTTAGAACAGCAAATACAATTCACGTTCAGAACTTATGCGTTCGATTGCATCGTGTCCAGGTGCGCGTGCAGGCGACAGCAACAAAAAAATCAATGAATAGTTTCAATGTATGTCAAATATTTCACACTCGCGAATGCCTATGTTATCGCTGGTCAGCAGATGATTGCTTTTGCATAAGTCCTGCTCACTGACACATGTCATCCTTTTCACATTGCAATATGAGTATGGAAATTGTTTTATGTCCTCAAAACACACACACACACATTTCTGAATACTTGAAAACGCCATCTGGCTGTTCTAAAATGATATAAAAAATTCATAGTGACACGTTTGATGATTTTAATTAAAACTCAACATTCTTTGCGCACAGAATCTCTTTGGATTAAAACATCTGAGTGTTATACAAAACTCGACCTATTCAAAGCCAATAGAATGTTCATTATAATACCCTACGTTTTATAGCTGGATTTACAAAATACAATTTCATCTATAGATGGATGCTTCCCTAAAGATTCCTAAGCTTGACCGTCCATCAGCATGCGCGAATTCAGCTCCGTACCCGAGCAAGATTATCAGTAACCCGAGGCACGTTTCTAGCGCCAACACCATCGTCCAGCAAGCAGTGAACGTGTAACTCACTAGAGGAGAGACATCGTGCATCGATGTAAGCGCAATGGTGAAGCTCAGTTTGCGCGATCAGAACGCTACCACGCTGCGAATTCTAATTTGCGGAGCAGCAACATTTCTTCCTCTCCATCTAATCGTGTCGCATAACCCCTATGACCAGTAGTTCTGAGCGACAGTTTTACATTTTATCATACCCGTGGTTGAAACCGCCCGCCATCGGCACCCTCTATCACCCGAGTGACCTTCAACTTTAGGCCGGAATAGTAAGAGCAAGCCGGTGCGAACCATTGCGGAATGGTGATAATACGGTAGAAATTATTTATAGCAAGCGTTATGCAGCCGCAAGCAAAGATTCGATGCACACTCGCGAGTGTAACGGTGACACAACCACGCCACGGCCCGGATAATCTGCACCGCTAGGCATATTTGCAATGCAAATTTGTGATTTTATGCGTCGATAATGAACACGCTGCGACGAATCGTTATCATCTCTTGGCAGGAGTTTGCCAGCGGAAAAGGTGCATGGGATGATAATTTCTGCCCAAAGCATTCACATTTGCAGCCAGATCTTCATGATAACCGAAAATTATCGCATAGAGAAGGTACTGCAGATGGAAGCGGAGTTCAAAATTTATCACGGAAACAGTGTTTACAGCAACACCATTGCTATAATTACGAGTGCAACAAGTGTATTCAGCAGTCTACCATATATATGACTGCGCGAACGTAAGCATTCATTAACCTGTAGCCTTGCAAATACAGTAAATTATTTTCGGTGCATTTAAATATCACTCAGCTTATTTGAATATTTCCTAAATTTTTAAGAATAAAATAAATTAAAACCCTAACATCACAACCTTTTAGCTAAGCTTTCATTACTATTTAGCCGTTATTCAGTAGCACCAACTAAACACACAACACGCTCAAGACTAAACCGAACGGATGTATGCATGCTGTACAAATCGTGCTCAACCATCGGCAGACCGCATGTCTCACGTTTGCGCTAACGCGCTCTAACGACACTGCGGCAAAGTTCAAGGCTTCCGGTAAGGCCCCTTCTCACCGTCTCGCACCGGCCGGCACGATTCGCTAATGGTGTGTCACTAATTCTACGCCCCTCTAGCGTGAGCGATCGGTCAATTCGCACTCGCTTAATTGGCGATCATTTCCTTCGCTTGCCGGATCAATCGCCGGATGACATTTCATGCGAACGGTCGACCCCACCCCCACGGTTTGAAACTGATACTTGCCACGGGTACCCGTACCCGTGAGTTGCTTCTAAATTCACTCATCAACTCATTCATGGCGAGAGCTTAAGTTGACCGGGAGTGTTTTCTGCCGGCCGTTTACGTTTGCTGCAGTTGTTAACGGCGGGTTTCTTCCGAATTGATACAGCAAATTGACAGCTGGATAGCTGGGTTCAACAATGGTTCGCGTGTCAATCGCTATAAAGACCTGGTGTTGAATGAATTTAATTCAGCGCCAACTTCGTCGCTGCGTTTGAGTTCCCAACCAGGGTAGCATTTAGATGGTCGATGAGAGCGCCATTTCCAGAGAGGAAAAACACAAATAATAGACGACTATCTAGCGGATATCGGAACATGGTAGAGGACGTGGTATAGGACTTTAATTTGCAGCGGAACGCGTTGATTGAGTGTAATTAAGTTAGCAGGCATGGATTCATGGCTCATTGGCACCGTATTGCAAAACGGACGAAATTGATTGAAACGCACGCAATGCGATAATTCGATAAAACGAAGCACTGTGAACAGAGATAGCTTTCAATTCGTAAACAAAGCGTGTTTATTTCGGTGCTAACTTTGACTTTGAATGTCGATTAGTAAACAAAGCACGTATACATTTCAAATAAAAACTAACAACATAAAACTAACAAATAAAAACAAATGTTGTTGTTGTTAACAAATAAAAACAAACTAACAACTAACTAATATAAAAACTAACTCTAACTAACATTAGAGAAATATATTATAAACGGAGATTCTTCACAATACATAAAGAAATTTATTAAACAAAATATAGAAAACTGGTAACGTAAAGACTTCGCGGTAAATCTCACTTTTATTATACAATAAACTTAAGTGAGATTTAAAAAACAACATACGTAAGGGAAAAATTACCAATAAAAATACGACACATATAGACGTTATCGTGCCGATGCCATTCCCCATGTCAAACCGTATTGGAGAATGATGGATAGAATAAATCAATGATTGACTCAACGAACGATTGATCAACTCGACGATTGATTGATGGAAAGCTGCTGAATTGATATGGAGTACACTCAGCGGCCTGTTTGCATAAAATGTCCTTACCCGGTCGCCACACTTCACGTACTTGCCCTCCCCTTTACGCAAGGTATTCCTCTACATTCTTCACAATGGATGTTATTTTAAAGCCTCGTACCAGTAATATTGCATCACATCACTGAAAGCAGATTGAAACTCCCAAGTTATTTTTCCATACATTTAATAAACATGAAACAGAAAAGCATTTTGGAAATTTCCTCTGAACGATGGCAAAAAGGGAATGGAACTTGGAAATGTGTAGACAGCCCATTCACGACTGGATCGAAACACATTCCAAAAAACGGAATACAACACTTTGTATACTCGGAAGAGTATTGCATAACTCTGCTCTGTGTCTTGTGCATCGTAAGTCCAGGAAATAAAGTGATGAATGCACCCCGATACGAATGGCACAACACAAATGGTACGACTTTTATTGCAGGCAGACGCTACTAGCTGGAATGCATAGAATAGTTTAATTAAAATGCATCATTCGTTAACGAAGGAAGATGTACTTCTCCGATAGTACGGTATGCAGCTGCGTCGAGAAAGGTATGGAACGGATTGCAATAAAAAAAATGCACGCGCGCGTTCACACACAAATCCCTTGAAGCATTCAATATGCATCGTCCATCCATCTTTGTCAATCGAATTAGATGCAATTAATTAAGCTCGTAATAAAGCGGTGGTAAGGGATGGAACTGCTTTTTACGTTGCGATTGGACGTTGTGACAATCGATAGTTTAAGACGCAGTTTCTGCAAATCTCATCAATTTTACCCATTTTTTTTTCTTGCCTAACTCCAATCAACTGCACGAATAGGGAGAGGGTTGAATGTTAGCAAAAATATAACCGAACAGTAGCAACATTGTATCACAAATTAGCTTCGAAGTGGCATACAAAAAGGTATGCGACACGAAGAACAGTAGAAAACATCACACCGATAGCACACAGTCAAAGCATCACTAACAGTACGGGTGTAGCACCGTCTAACACCGCGACACACGCAACAAAAAACAGCAGTAATAGCACAGTGGCCACAAATATATATACGTGTGCGCCCGGCTGTTATTGTTTATTTGCACAGGCAACTCACTGCCGCCGTATTGCACCCTAACTACTCACCGTTGACGAGGCACGTTTGCTGTAAGGGTGCTTCACAATGATTGCTGCTTACAAACCCAGCTGCAACCGTCCCATTTGCCAAGGGTTATGAACGAAAAAGCGTACTAGCACTCTCCCCAGTACAACCTATTTTACGACCATCAGCTGGAACTCACCCACCAGTCGACAAGCTGCAACCCCGGCGCGGCAGTTTATATTATTATTTTTGTTTAAAGTTTTTATGCCGGACTCCACGCGTCTCTGCTGGGGTAATGGATACCCCGTGCGACTTCCATTCCTCGGTTGCATATCTATACAGTTCGTTGCAGCACGTGGTATAACGGATCGACTGTGTTGAGTTAGTCATTCGTCGTACGGCTGTTTTGTGGTTGTTTTGTTTAGCGTAATCGTTTCGTTTGTGTCACGCCATTGGCGAGTTTTTGTCTCTTTCGCTTTCGATATTATCGCCATGTTTACCACCTGCAGTATGCGGTACACGCGCTGGTACAGAGTGTTTATTTACAGTTTTTTTTTTCTTCTGTCTAGTATCCAGTAATAATTCAATCATGGCATTTTTCACCCGTTTAACTTCATGACAGCGGTTTTGAAACGATAAAAAATCGAGGAGTTAGAACGTTTAACCTTTATATTTTAAAAACTGCAGTCTTCATAAACCCGGTACAAAACCTCGGCTTGTAGCTCAAACAGGCGGAAACCAAAATGCTAACAAATGCTGATTCATACAGGGATGATCTACATAAAGGTGTTCGTACCTTTGAAGTCGTACAAAAATTTACCTATGTAAGGTCAAACGTCAGTACCGATAACAATACAGATGTTGAGATATGCAACAAGATTCTGGCTGTCAAAGGAAGAAACTGCCTTTATAGTTTCAGTACTCACTCAAAGTGACGATACACTCATAACCGCTTCCTGGAGAAAGATTCTCAGATGGATTTTTGGCTCTGAGTGTGTGGAAGGAAAATGGAGGATCTGCTTGAGTGCCAAACTCTTCAAACTGTAAGGTGATCTTACCATCGCAGCATGAGAATAGCATCGGACGGCCCAATCCGTAATGTCTATTTAGATTTTCCAGACTTGGTAGGAAATGGAGGAGGCTTGGTAGGTTCAAACTGAAAGAAAGTGATGGCGTTGAGCGTAAACGTTATCGGTGACTTCTGCAACAAGCCAAGGCCGCGAAACAGTGGTAAATAAGCAAGTACTTCTTCCCACTTTAAACTCTTTTCTTTGTCAGAACTTTTAGCAGGTCATTTGCTTTCATTTATGTTGATTGAATACAATGTGTCCACTAACACTGTCAAGTTTATTGAAGTATAAAGTTTGACGTTCTTTTCGTTACGTCCGTCAAGCAATCAGGATACCGTTCTCATATATATATATTTCTTTTATTTTATGCTACATCGATCCTTTACCATCATTACGATGGTGCTTGTTCAAGGCGTAATGGCTTTGAAGAGTTTAAAGATTATGACTATCGTAAACGATCCCTGTGCGCAAACGTCCGCTAGACTTACTTGAGGGATTTACACTGCCATTCTCCATATCCCTTTATGGAGAACGTCTTAAAAAAAGAGAACAGAATAGAGAATGAAACCGGCTGCAAAACGACGGCCGCCGAGAGCTCTCTTTCACAAAATCTACCCTGTACTTCATGTTTCAAGTCAACTCCTTTCGCTAGTGCTCACTCACTGGTAAAAGCACAAGAAAGCAAACGAGACGGAGTTGGTATAGATCGGACTCCACGCGTCTCTGCTGGGGTAATGGATACCCCGTGCGACTTCCAATTCCTCGGTTGCATATCTATACAGTTCGTTGCAGCACGTGGTATAACGGACCGACTGTGTTGAGTTAGTCATTCGTCGTACGGCTGTTTTGTGGTTGTTTTGTTTAGCGTAATCGTTTCGTTTGTGTCACGCCATTGGCGAGTTTTTGTCTCTTTCGCTTTCGATATTATCGCCATGTTTACCACCTGCAGTATGCAAGACAAAAAAAAAGAAGAAATATCTCGTCCAGCTGACATACAGGCACGATGATGAGAAGAGCACGCTGTATGTACGCTGGAGCAATGTTGAGCATATTCGTACACGTGTTGTTTTCCCCGCCAGTGGAGGCACACAGAAACACAGATTCTAACCCCAAAATTTTACCAGCATACAGCAAACAGCTTTGTGGATGGACCGGCTAAGGCTGGTGATCCCGGGGATTGTCAAACAAACAACACAGGCTTTGAATTAAGCAAATGCGCATGTTTTAACAGCACAAAGATTCCGATTTGCAGCGTAACATAAGAACGAAAAAGACAGCCTTGTACGTACCAGCTGTTTTGCTCGGCGTCCAAAATTCTCTCTTTCTGTTTAGAATCGTTTAGACATTTCATCTAACATGAACGAAGTAAGTTTTTTGGCAAGCAAGAGAAAGATTTGTAGTGTTGTTAGCTTTATACTTTTCCATGTTCTGTGTCCCGTTTACTTAAGGCCCACAAGAATGTGGATATTTGTCGTCGTTTTAACGAACAAAGCCCTTTACCCGAGGCTTGACTCGGGTCTAAACGTTCTCTACCACCAGCTAGCGTCAGAAAGCAAACTTCTCAATAAGGAAAAGGTTCTTTCTGTTTGCCCGAGTATCGTCCTAACCGCATGAAAGTTTTTACTATGTCAACAAGCTAACGATTAGGTCGTGTCAGGCAGTTGGGGCAGTGGGTGCAGAAACTTTTGCAACGCGGGCTGGCTGTGACTTGTCATTCAGCCGGGATCAAGTAAAATGGGGGTGGCTTACATGGGTTTTTTTTTAAGAACATTTTGGAGATGGGTTTGACAACATGAAAAACTCGCTCTTGGGCAGACGAGGTAAAGTGCCAACTTCTTCACATTGACGTTGTTTTGTAAAAGTAAAATGT
Organism: Anopheles maculatus; assembly: GCA_002091835.1. Classification (NCBI taxonomy): domain Eukaryota; kingdom Metazoa; phylum Arthropoda; class Insecta; order Diptera; family Culicidae; genus Anopheles; species Anopheles maculatus. The sequence goes on from KZ063278.1 coordinate 10,063, forward strand.
AGAACATGATAAAAATGCAATGTAGGAAAATTCAACTATTGAACATACACATTTTACAAATTTCGTTAAAATTAAAACTAGAAATATGCTGTGATTTATCAAACAAAATTATCAATCTTTAAATATTTCGTTTGCAGCAAATAAATTTCCACTAGCTTTTTCGCGTAGCGAGCTAAGAACCATTCCCAGATGATCTAGTCAAGAACAACTTCAGTGACGGTCGGCTGCAACGTCAATCGTCCCAAAATAGTCGTTACAAAACTTTGCCACAAACTTCCAAGTACCGCACCGAACCCTCTCGCTTCATATAGCTCCACAAACAACAACCAACAGCCAGAAACCCCCGAAAACCGTACACAGCCAGCTCAGTAAACAGTAGACCAATCAAACAGTGCTGCATACACACCCGCACTCACAAGCGGGGCGCTAGTGTTTGGTCGGGAAACTTAACGGTCAAAGAAATTGACTTACCTTTTGCCCTCGAAGCGTTACCTCGCGCCGACTGGCATGATGTTACCAATAAATCTTCATTATTTGTACCAAACAACACAAACGCCCGGGCACTGATTACATCTGAAGCTGTTTTGATTTGTTTTTATTGCCCGGGCGCATGTGTTACGCAGCCGAGCGCCTTTGACCCTTTGAAGCTGGTACGGCCAGCGTACGAAACGAACGGCGAACGAATGGCCAAAAAGAGTGAAATTACGCTCAATACGCTTGACCTAAGCCAAGCTGGTCCGGTAAAGCAACGAGCGCGATGAAGGTTTTGGCTCTATTTTTGGGTAATTTGATCGGAAGTGGAATTGTTTTTTGTTGTTTGTTACCGTCCGATGTGGCAAGGTCAAAAAGCATTGATGGCAGGAAATGTTCAACTCATTAATACGTGACCAATGCTTGGATAGATGCGGTTAATCACTCGCGAACGAATCGATATCGTTTAATATTGTATCTAATTAGTTTACACAGCTGGGAAATGCTAAAACCAAACCTGAAGCTCACCGAACACATATTGGTTGACCAGTTTTTCTTCGAGAATAGGCACTGAAATGGTAGGATCCATTTAGATGTAATTAATTTCAAATCAAATTCAATATTAATTTGATTCGTCCATGCTACTTTTATCTCGCATCACTTCGACATAACATTGTTATAGAATAAGTATTTGATGCTGAACAACATTGCCTCTATGTATTTGAAATAGAAAATTGACAGTCAACATTGTGTGTACTTGAACAAATTATTACACAAACTCAACCGAAAGCAACCAAAACTGAACAACCACTAATGTTCACTTTCACTTTTCCCTAGCGCTCTGTGGTTGTTGTTTCGCTGTAAGCTTGTTTGCACTTTCGAACGGTGTTTCATAGCGGTGCTTGTAGACAACCATTTGCTCAGAAATGCATCCAATATGATCCACCATTTTGGTCGAAGTCAGACCAACCATACAGTGAAGCCTACCAGTACTAGCAAGTGGTTTTGCGAATTGCATTTCAATATCATGCTAAGCCCAGCAAATTCCCCAAATCACAAAACACACTTTCGCACACACACACACACACACAAACCAAAATTCCCCAACACCTCGAAATGCTCGACCATTTCGACAGATTGTCCAGGGATTTGAGGTAACCGGGTCCCTAACTTCTCCTTCTCATGCAATACTCAAATCATCAAATTCATAAACTGCGAAGGACACGAATCCTACCCGTGCCCGGGGTTTTCAGCTGAACGTACCGCAACGCCACTGCTGTCTGGTGAAGAAGGAAAACTTTTACCTCGTCCTTGATCGTCCTCCCCGTTTTTCAAGTGCCACTCAAGTGCGGGAAAGCGAACCTCTTTACCTTGGTACGGGCGCACCAACCACCAGGCGTCTCCCTTTTGCCCGGATACCGCCCGTACGGGAATCATCCGAACCTGCCCAATCTGAGCCTGCGTGGCGACGAGCTACTTAATTAATTTGAAATAAAAATAAAACACAAACCCGCCTCTTCCTACACCCCGGTGCGCCGGCAAGGATGTTCGTGTTTTTCTCGCCACCGAAAACGCAAGCCGCAGTCCCAAGGCCGTTCGTTGTCGTATTTTCACTGCCGATGGAACTAAAGCCCTCGCCATCACCCGTACCGTGTGCGTCTTGCCGTAAAAGCGCCTTCACGATACTCATCGTTGGTATTATTGTCGTTGTAAGGTTATGGTTTCGAGACCGCCCTTGTTTTGCTTGCCTGCCCTGTCGCAGCGCCAAACGATTTTCGGTGTTGTTGTTGAATGTTAACATTGTCGGTAAGATGGTTAAATGTTAGACTATGGTAAAGGAAAAAAGTTGGGAAAAATGTCCTTGCACTCGTCCTCCGTTTTGTGTCGGCAGCTTTTCCATTTTGCCTCGGTAACGAACACGATGCTTCCGGACGTCGCAAATTTTCACCTCCGGTAAGCTTTCTAACGGAAACCTCGAACAAGACACTCAAATTAACATTCTTCAGAAAGTTGAAGAAAAAAATCCCTATGGAATCCAATTAGAGCAGCAGTATTTAAATTGAATGCTAGCTTTTTTGAAAAACTATGAAAAATTAGTGAGAGTACTAATTTATTTCTTTTTTTTAACAGATTCCTTTAGATCGTAGGAATAAATAAATGATTCGGTTGATATGTCCACTCGAAATTCGATGCTCTAAATCACTAACCTTCTCTCTCTCTCTCTCTCTCTCTCCCTTCCTACCGTCCCACATCCGCTGACCGGAAATCGGGTAAGGACACCTTCGCAGGAGGAATCTCGCCCCCTCCATTAGTGATGGTACGGGACAGCGTCATCGAATCTGTCAACGCCTAGAGAAATGAAGAAGGATCGACCGACCAATACCTGCACTATCAATTGCCAGCCAGAGCACCGGAAGCGGCCCGTAAGCGTGGAGGAAGCCACGAAACCGAACCGTTGTGCACTCCCCCGTCTCTTACACGGTCACAAATTCTACGAAGGATCAGCAATAGGACGAAACCGAAAAGATCGGCTGCGAGAAGCCGGAACCTGAGACGATACTGCCCGGAGGCGATGGTTGCAAATCATTAAGTGGATTATTGTTTTACATGGTTGTCCCCAGCACGTTCAAGGGCTAGGGCCGTCGCTTCTACCCTCCTAAATGGTACGCTGGAAAGTTTGTGTACCGTAAACGGTGTTGTTTAGCGGATCTCGTCTAAACGGAGATTCGTTATTGGCCCATTTTCCGGCCAAAAGGGTGAAATTACACGGCAACCCTGACTATTTGTCGCTTCACCAAAACCTCGGGATGGTGGTGGAAAGTGGCTTCCTTGAAGGCAAGTGTTGATTTAAGTTGATGCTTTGAGTTAATACTGCCAACGCCTTTGCGGGCAATGGTGTGATTTGAGTGATGGTTCACATTTAATGATCGTTTAATGTACGAGCTGTGATTTTCATATTTATTTTATACTATCGAAATTTCATCTCCTACATTTAACGCATGCTTCAGTGTCCTATAAAAGCATTGTGCATTTGTTTCATGCACAAAATTAATCGATTCATTTTTTTACACTCCATTTCTTCCCCCCATTCTCTAGGAACGTTTTGCTGCGGTTACCAGAAACGGATAATTACACGCAATGACACTTTCATGGTACATTAATTTACGCTACAAAGTATCCGCTCATTAATGGTCCACCTTCTCACCACACCGTCAGCCACATCCATCGGCACCGGGTGCAGCATACAGGGGCGTCTCACATTTGTTCACGTGCTGCAGTTACAATGCAGTTTTCCTCCCCATAAATAACGAACACAGCAGCAGCACTGGCTGCAGAGATGGAAGAATTGAGCGCCATACAAACAAAAAAATGGCGGCAGGAAAAACAATCACCATCAACCACATATTGCTAGGCGTGGGATTGTTTACATCGCTTAAATCGGCTTTCACCGTTGAAGACTACTAATTTCGTTGGCTTGCATGTGCTTCGCTCGACACACATCGGTCTGATATATTTACTGCACGCTTCACAAACGCCAACAAACACAGCCTGTCATTTTGTACGGTATTGTCAACTTTCAGTGCAGTGAAAACCATTGCAACGTGCACATAATGAAATAATAATCGTTGCAATTACAAGCTATAATATGCTGACTGCACATTACGCCTTAAAGAGAAACAAAAGAAACATTTTAACGGGGTTTTGTTTCACACTGAAACAAAAAAAAGTTAAATGTTTTCTTTGGTTCTCATTACATTTTTAAACGAGTTGATATGGTTGTTTATAAGAAGCTCAAACAGTAAATGAAAATAATTAATAAATCTGTTTACAATACATACCGTTGGTGGCCGAGTTCTGAAATGAAAGAAAATATTTGATTTCATAAGTAATTCATCGCATTTTTCTACTAAAAAAAAAAACATAAGAATGTTATAGCGTCTAATAAAAGTAAAACATATGTATGTGAAATTTATAAAATAAAATCCTTTATAATTTAGGAAGAACGGCAAAGACGAATGTACCCGTAAAATAAAATTAAAACTATCTAAATAATTTACTCATAAAATTGAAACAAATCGATGACAAACAAATGTCACAATTTCAAAAATCCTTTCCCATCTTTAACATCGATCGATCACCTTCAAGCGGTTACGATTTCCGAATAAATCATTACCATAGCCAAGGGGTACGCAATTTAGGAAGATCGTGTTAAAATTACCTTCGAACATCAAAAAAACACACCAACATCAAGCGCCCCAAATTGACCATCTCCAATCCATTGGATCGAAACGGGTGTCTACCTTGCGTCATCTTGCCTTCCTTATGAACGTCGACAGCACCGTTCGAGATAAATGCCTCCTCAATCATACAAATGATTTCTAGCCCGAAGTGTCAAAACCATCATTCGCCGTAACGACATCAATTTGCTACATAATAGCAACCACTACCAGCAGCAGCAGCAGCAGCAGCAGCAGTAGTAGCCCCAGCAACGAACAAACATGATACGGTTCTATACGCTTGTGACCTTTCACAATTCCGCTTGCTGTTGGTTTGTCGGTTTTCTTACTTCATATTCTAATGATGCAGCGAGAGAATCCAAAATTTACCTCCCCGTAATACAACGGTAACCACTGCGTGGATTCTTATTATTTAGGACTATTTTTGGTACTGCCCGTGTGCTTTCCTTTCTCGTTTTGTCCATTAAAGAAACGACAACTTCAGAAAAGCACCTTACCTTAATACATAGCTTCAAAAAACCGGACAAAAATCGTGGCTCGACATTCGAAGGATAAAATGCGACAAACAAAGTTCAAACAAGCGGGGTGTTTTGTTTTCAGTTTTTTTTTTATGTTTACGCAATTTAATCTGGTACCATTTGGCTTAGCTATTGGCTGTAGCTTGCAAAGCGTCCGTTCGACCAGCGAGGGACTCACAAAAAGCAATGATTCTCCTGTTGTTGTGGTGCGAAACTAAACTTTTTCTATGATTTCCCAGTAGAATTTATTTTTCGTTTGCGGCTGAAGATTTGGGATCAAACGAGCCCGACGTTCTGTTTGTGTGTGTGTGTTGGGAAAAATAATCCCCAGCTATAACTAACACAATTATGAAGTTCGCTTAGGCGATGGAGACGCCTGGTCGTTCAATTTAATGTTAGTGCGGGAGGAGCAAGGTGTTCATAAAAATAGTTATAAATGCATACAAATGAAGCGTATTTGAGCAATGA